>CAIGRO010205004.1:0-12480 GCA_903798355.1 Fraxinus baroniana
AAATAGTTTGTTTTTGAAAAAATCTTGGCCTTGTCACTAGGGAATACTCTATTACTGGAAAAGCCCTTAATAGTTGTCTATAATTTTCTGCTGCATCTATGAGAGCATATTGAGTGTTGATATTTTAAATAAGTGTCAGTGCAGTTTGATCTTTAATGACGGTGAAATAAACGTGTATAAATGTACATGAGATCTTATGATTGTGGTGATCTTCACTTCTTGTATGCCAATGTTAGTTTGTGGATCTTGCAGGTGCTTGATGTGCATGCTTATGAAGCTCGGCAAAGAGAGTATGCTTTGAATGGCCATAAGCATTTTTACTTCATGACATTGAATGGCAGTGAGGTTTGGCCCTAATCACTTTCTCTTTGTAGTTTTAAGTGAACAGAAAACATCTTTTAGGTGATCAAATGCTTTGAAATTTGGAGGTCAGCTTTTCATGATATTGTTGCAAAGTTCCTTGTAGTTATTGTTTTTTGGATCTTGCTACGTGTACCAAATGTTTTACATAAGGCGCCCCCCCAATAGGGGGCCGCCACGTGTCGACTATGTAAACCATTATGTAATTTATTTGGTACATACAGATTAATTCTTGTTTTTTTCCCGTTTCAAGGCACTTCATGACTCGAGTTAATGCCATTGCTAACAGTTCTTGCATGCAAATTTTTTCATCTTCTGATCCACATTGTATCGTTTTGCTATTGGGTTAGAATGAATCCTGTCATGATAGATGATGGGATGCTGCAGTGGTACCTTTTTGAGTGGAAAAGCCTTCCTTTTTGTCCATCTGAACGGAATCTTTTGAAAAGGCTTTCTTCTTTTCTTAGAATGGTTCAGCAAAACCACATTGAGTACTCCTATCTTCTCCGAATTGTGTGTTCTGCCTCTTCTCTTTCTTTCACTCTCGAGATGAGAGCATCCCATAGAATGAACTGTAATTATATGTAACTTAAAAGCACACAAAGTCAACATTTTCATTTCATTTTTTACTGGAATTTTCATGAATTTATGACCATTCCAGAATATTTTGGTAGTATATAACTTCATTTTGTTGATAGGAAACACCTTTTCAGTTTTTATTTATATATTTATTGATTTTTGGTGGTGGGATTTTTAAGGTGCAAATTTTGGGGCCTCTGCTTTGTGTACTAGTTGCTATTTATACTGGTTATTGGGCCTTCAGTGGTGGTCAATTTCACAGTAGTTTCATTCAATAAAAGGCAATGTTAATGGTTTGAGTTTGTGACCTATTTTGGCTTGGCACAATTTAAACTTGAATTTGATTCTAGATAAGGTAAGCCTGTCTGGGCTGAATTTGAAAGAGCTAATGCATATTACCATCTTTTTGGGGAAGCACATGATATATAGTATGATGAAACTTGATTTTATCTCTTTGCATTTTGTCAGATTGTTCCTAATTCATGCTTATCTGGATATTTTTTTTTTGGTTGGTTGGGTTGTACATAATTATTATGTTATGTTTCACTTTCATGCCTCTGTTCCAGATTATTGATGCATGTGCTAAAGGAAACTTAGGACGTTTCATAAACCACAGTTGTGATCCTAATTGTCGTACGGAAAAGGTATTCCCTTGAGCTCATTCTTCTATACGGTTAAATAGTTTTGAGGACTGTTTAGGATGAAGTTCCATGCAGTTGCTGACTTCTTATGTATTATTCTCTCTTCTAGATCAAATTTCCTCCCCATTTCTCTTCTTTTCTCCTTGACCTTCCCATCCCCCTCTCCCCTTTCTGTGGGTTTATAATCTTTTGGTAAAGCTTTGCCATTTGCTGATCAGAAGCTAGCAATAGCAGAATATTAAATATACCTTTCATGCCATTCATGCTCATTTCATTTGTCTGCTTGTTTATGACATGTTGTTGCTAGATTAGATCAGAAACTATTGTAGTAAACTCTTAATCTACAGCTTCTAAAAAGTGATTACGTGATTTTGGTACTGCTGAAATTTTGAGCCAGATTTTTATTTGACAGTGGATGGTGGATGGAGAAGTTTGTGTTGGACTTTTCGCTTTGAGGGATATTAAGAAGGTAAACTCCCTTAACAATACATTTCTCATTTGCTGCATCAATTTACTGCTCCCTCTTCCGGAGGTTGCTGGATTTTGCATTGTTGTCTGGTCTCTGGTGAAGAACATTGGACATCTGAGCTGGGAGGTTTCTTCCTCTCTAAATTGTTCACCCTTTTACTCTCTCGTTTTCTTTGTTTTTTGGAGGGGGTACTATACCATTAGCATATATTGGTTTTGAGTAATACACAGCTCCATATTGTCTTTGTGTAATACACAGTGCTTAGTAACCTTCAGATGCAGTTATTGCAGATACAAGGATAGATTGTCTTAGGCTCTCCTGGTTGTAGTCCACCATGTTTTGGTTAACTTATTACATTCTTTTGATTCCTATCCATCGTGTTGAAAAAAATTCATGCATTCTGATGGTTGAACTATTGTGTTTCAGGGTGAAGAAGTTACATTTGACTACAATTATGTACGCGTGTTCGGAGCTGCTGTTAAAAAATGTGTGTGTGGTTCACCTAACTGTCGGGGATATATAGGTGGCGATCCATCAAATGCTGAAGTAATCGTTCAAGGTGATTCTGATGAAGAATATCCTGAACCCGTTATGATCTGTGAAGATGGTGAGATGGATAATGACTGGAATGGAACAATGACACATTCCTCCAATGGCGCAGAAATTACAGTTGCAAAGAAAGAATCAGAAAACAACGATAGAATGAACCAACTAGAATGTATTGCTGGTCACTTGGAGAACATTTCCGAAACACACACTTCAGAAACTTCAACTAGAAATGAAGTTGAAAGTGTTGACCCTGTTTCAGGTGATGGTTGCTTAAGGACTTCAATGTGCCAGAGACATTCTTCTGTTCAACCCATTGATGTATCCTTACAACCAGATGATCTTACAAAAGAAGCTATATCTGCGGTTAAGCATGAGTTTTCTATAGCAGAAAAGAACACTACAAATTCCTCTCTCTCTGCTCTTGATAATGAGATGACTGCCCATACTGGACCGCCTAAAAAATTGGTTAAAACAAGGAGGAAGTTAAAATCTGGTACTGGTGGAAGAAGCGAAGAATTTATGGAGTCTATTCTTGCAAAATCTCATCATTCATCATCTACAGTAAAGAAGGGAAAGCTTAAAACTAATGTTATGACTGGCAAAAGAACTCCAGATGTTGACAAGTCAATTATTGTACCCTACAAACCCAAAAGATTACCAGAACTTCCCTTGAATAGCCATTTTGAAGCAGGTAGATGATTTTTCTGTTAATTTTGTTTTGAGGTAATTCTGCTTGTATTTTACTGCAATGACAACTAATTGCTTGCAGTTGAGGAGAAACTGAATGAGTTGCTAGATCCTGAAGGGGGAATAAGCAAGCGGAAAGTAAGTTCTATCTCACCTGTTAGTTGTACCTGTACTCTTACGCGGTTTTCTGGAGCATCTGATACTTTGTTATTTTCTAATTGTAGAAGTAAGCGATAATTTTTGGTTCCTTGATTCCGAATATTGTTACTATGTGATATCTGAATTTGTAAATTTGTTTGTTATGCCGTGTTGCATGTAAAATTGATATTATGAATTTGATCCTGTTTTCTTTGCATTTAACTTGTTTTCAATTTATTAAGTTATCTTATTTTCCAATAGGATGCATCACGAGGTTACTTGAAGCTTCTTTTTCTTACTGCTGCTTCAGGGAATAATGGGCATGGTGAAGCCATTCAGAGGTAATATAGAGTTATTACTTCCTAGAGTATTTTCTTCAATTAGTTTTGTCATTCAAGACGGTAGAACCTAGTTGTTTATTTTTGTGGGATTGATTCTGTGATATACTTATCTTGTTTTCCCTTTTGTAGTAATCGAGATCTTTCAATGATCTTGGATGCCATCTTGAAGACAAAATCACGGACTGTTCTAATTGATATAATTAACAAGAATGGTAGTTTTTGGTGATTTGTTGTTCAAAATGTCTTTCATGTCAATTATACTTGTTTTACAATTGCAACCATTTTCATGGATGTGCGACTTTCCTTATCTTTACAGGTTTGCAGATGTTACACAACATAATGAAGAGGTACAGAAGGGAATTCATTAAGACTCCTATCCTGCGAAAGCTTCTTAAGGTAAGTTAATTGAAACTGATGGTGTTTCTTAACAGTCATTGTGCTATATAATGTTTGCTAACTGGGTGCTTAGACATTTCACGACTGTTGAATAATACCTCCTTGGTAAAAGAAATGAAATGCAAGTTTGTTTTGGATAAAGATTTATTGGGTCAAGTATAACCACAACTGGCATGCAGAACTGCTCATCTGACCTTGTCAGTTGTCACTGTAGGGCGGTCAATATGCAACACTCACATAGAAAGATATGCCTCTGCACACAAGCATGCATGTAAACACGTGCTTACGAATAACTGCACAAATTGATTGGTTCTCTAATGAATCACCTGGTGTGTGATTGTATAGCTAATCTTGATGCATCAATATGTCAACCACCTTGTTATATTTGGGCACAATTTTTCTTGGTTCTGACTATATTTTTCATCATCACAGAACCATTGGTAACTAGTTTTTCACAATCTTTGGAAGTACTGGTCTGGCAACAAGGGTCTATAGGCTTTTGAAGAGTTGATCTTTTATGTTTTTCTCCTTCTATAGGAACGGGGGAGGGATAGAGGGTTGGGGGCGGGGGCGGGGGTTGTCAGAGAATTATATTGATCACATGCAATAAAGGGGGGAAATGGAGAAGAAGAATGTGGAAGAGCCAAGGGTGCGTTTGGTTTGTTGTTTTCAATTTTCAGTTTTGCAAAACACTGGAAACGTGTTTGGTCCGCTATTTCTGAAGATGCATTTTCGAAAATAAGGATAAATTTATAACATAAAACTCCAAACTCATTTTTATTGTTTTGAATGTTTTCACTAAAAATTTTGAACACACTCAAAACATAGAAAACAAGCAGATAAATAAAAATTTCATTTAAATTAAATTATAAAATTAAAATTTTAAAAAATTAAAAATAAATCTAATAAATAAAATTTTAAAATTCAAAAAATTAAAATTACAAAATAAAATTGATAAATTCTAAAAAAATTTAAAAATAAAAATTTTGAAATAAAATCTTAAAATATAAAAATTAAAAATTCTAAAAGCATGAAATTATAAAAGTTCTATAAAAATAAAAAATAAAAATAGTTCAAGCTCTTAATGATTATTTACTTAAGAAATTGTTAAAAAATATTTACATGAAGATAAATAAAATATTCTCTGTCCACGTCAATAATTTTTATTTATATTTCATATATTTTGAACTCAATTTATTATTATTATTATTTTACTTTTGAAGTGGAAAAATATTGTAAAATTCACCAAGTTTAAAATCTAAATATCACTTAATAATATATTATTTTTACTGAATAATCAAATTTTATGGAATAAAACTCCTTGAAACAATTTTTCAAAATCTCAAATCAAACGTTCTAGTTTTATGTTTTGAGAAATAATTTTTCAAGATGAAAAACTTAACACACCTTTTTAGCAATCTAAAAACTGACCCTCAAAACAGAAAATTGAAAATGAATTGAAACATAAAAACTGAAACACAAACCAAACGGCCCCTAATTGATTCAATGTAAAATAAATGACTTGAAATCAATTGTATTCGCATGCAAAGGTTGAGCGTATAGAATCTGATGTTGAATGAATGCATGGATCCGCTATTACTTAAATGAATGTGTAACTGTATTCAAGTGCATAATATGCATCTAAGGTCATCAAGTGATTTTATTGAATCAAACTATTCTTTGGCAAGAAAATTATACTGTTCGAGAACTCTGATACATGTTTGATTAACTTCTTCAAAGTGCGACACTCATCGTCTGTGAAGGGGGAGTCATCAGTCATGCACTTATTGTTGGTATTGCTTTAGCACTGGGTAATCTAAATAATGAAGTATAATGGATTCATAAATAATAAGTATAAAAGTAATCGTTGATGACAGTGACAGTAATGATGATGATGATCCAGTAAAATGTACTTGTTTATATAAAATACAGTTAAGAGTTTCCCATATTTTGTTGGTCGCTGTTCTTTCCTGCAGGTGCTCGAGTATCTGGCAATGAGGGATATTCTTACTTTGGAGCACATAAGTGGAGGTCCTGCATGTCCTGGAGTGGAGAGGTCAATGAATACTCAATAAGTTTCTTTTTTAACTGTTTGTAGAGATTTTGTTTTCTTTGTGGCATTGGATTAATTCCTGAATTTGCTGAGTTGTCTGATTTAAATATCCACGATCACTTTCTCACTTGTGATATACATGCACAGTATTTAGATACATTCAATTATGATTATTCAGGAGCATACCATTATTTTAGTTGTGGTACCATGTTTATTTCTGATATTTAGTTTTGGATGTCAGAATATTTCATTATCCATACTACGTAGCTGAAGTCTTGTTTTTGAGATACTTGCAACTTAAAAAAAAAAAATTGACTGGTTCAGTTTACCTAAATGGTCTTCCAAACATTTCTATGCTTGACAATTTACCTGGGTCTGCACTCTAGTGCAAAGGAGGAATATATAATGCTCCTGTTTGGTGGTGATTAAAATTAGATTTTGATAGAAGTTGATGAAATATGTGGTTGAAAAGTTGTG
Source organism: Fraxinus baroniana (assembly GCA_903798355.1). NCBI lineage: Eukaryota > Viridiplantae > Streptophyta > Magnoliopsida > Lamiales > Oleaceae > Fraxinus > Fraxinus baroniana. The sequence continues at coordinate 6,691 of CAIGRO010205004.1, forward strand.
GAATCTATAAAATATGTGGTTAAAATTAATTGCTGCCTTTGACTTTGTATATATATTTTTTTACTTCTTACTGATGTTGTCGCTTGCAGCACAACAGAATAAAGAATTTTTCTTTTCTTATAATTGTTTAGAGAAGTAATTTGTGTTGTCTTGAAATGCTATGAGCAAAGCTTTTCTTAAATACTTATCTTTTAGTTTGGAGTTGTTTTGGTTATTACCTTTCATGCTTATGTATTTTTCTGAATTGCATGCTATTTGTATTGCAGCTTTAAGGATTCAATATTGATACTGACGGAACATGCTGATAAACAGGTATCATTTACAAACTGTTGCATGTTAATGTTAATCACGTAATTGTGAGACCATTTTTCTGGTATCTTTTTGACGAAGAATGGAACGTATGCTATTCCTATGAAGAGAGAAACGACTCTAAAATAATGTGCTTGGATAAAGACATTTTTGTCTTGAAAATAAATATATAAAAGTGAAGTACTTGGTATAAGGAAGATAATCCTGGGTAAAATTTTAATTCTGTTCTTAGTCCTTTTGTTAGTTGGAGTAACTTTGTAGTTGTTCACTAAAAGTTTTTGAATGTCAAATCTGTTTTTCTAGTCTGCAGCCCTTGGATGTGCTGTTTGAAAACTCTGCCCTTTTTTATGTCTTGTCGGGTTCTTATCTATCACCTTTTGTTTTAGACTTGAATTAGTATTTATGGAAAAGAAGAAAGCATACTAGTTGAAGTAAAAGAAAATTGCAGCAGAATTCTCAAGATGGCCAGATGAGATCTCCTAGGCTTCCTGGCTATCGACCAAGCTTCCCCTGAACATGGGGATAGGAATAGAAAAAGAAAGCATTAGTAAGAATTAGAATTTATTTTCAGCAGCACTGATATATTGTGTGTTTTATGTTTCTCTCCATTCTCTTAATTTATGTTGTATATTTTTCATTGAAATGTAAGTTTACTCTCTCTCTCTCTCTCTCTCTCTAGGGAGTAGTACTGTCCTTTCCATTTTCAACCATGGGAGGGAGGTTTCGGCTACTTTACCCCACGGGCTATTTCCCTTATTTGATGTTGAACATTGCTTATGGTGGTGACCTTTAAAAGTCATATTAAATAACAACCTGATGATAGCTACAAGTAATTAACTTGTATACAAGCAAATCCACATCTATGCAATATTTTTTCCCCTAACACTTAGCAAAAATAAAATGAGGTGAACTCACATACAAAGCCATAACTCGTTTAATCTGAATACCGTGTTCCATCTTTCCTACCTTTTTCTAGTGTCATATAGGCTATCATAATAATTTACTGCACTAGATTTTGTAATGGTTTTGGTTTTTATTTGTCGAATAATTGCACTCATTATTGTCTGGATGTTCTGACAGTTGTTAGTCCTGAAGATTATCATCTAATGTAATTTTAGAAGATTCTGACTCAATGATTGAATGCATATTGTTGAGCTGTTGATTAAAGATTTGAATTTTGTTTTTCTAATCAGGTCCATCATATTGCACGGAACTTCCGTGATAAGTGGATTCCTAGGCATATGAGAAAAAATGGCTGTATGGACAGGGTTTCTGGGAGGATGGAATTTCATCCTCATTCTAGCTACACCAAGTTTTCTGTTGCACATGATCATGGGAGTCGGATAAAACCTTCACAAGCAATGGAGTGTTTTGAAACGCAGTCCATGCCTGAATCTTGTACGGGTAACACTGGTGTTTCAGACATCTCTGCCTCAGGTGATAATTGTGGAAACAGTGGCACAAAAAAGCGCAAGCGTAAAAGTAGATGGGATAATCCATTGGAGGCATGCCCTACGCCAAACATCAATGGGGATGGTCCTCCTGGGTTTCTGTCTCCTTGTAATAATCCTATGCTCCCATATGATGCGTCTTTGACCTCTATTGATCACCGTGAAGGATCCGTGCACATGTTGGGTCCATTTGATGTAGTTTTGGGTGATTCACAGCAAAGATTCAGTTCACGTCTCTCTGTCTCTTATGGCGTTCCATTTACTATCATAAAACAATATGGGGGCCATGAAGCAGAAGCTTCTAAGGGTTGGGCTGTAGCTCCCGGTGTGCCATTCCACCCCTTTCCCCCGTTGCCTCCGTATCCCCGTGAAAAGAGGGACCCACCAGCATCTGCTGCTAATTGTCCATCACTGGGTCAACCTGCAGAGAAAGCAGAAGCGGGTTTTGATAATTGTACTGCTCATCATTCAGATGAAAACCATACGAGGAAACCCAGATTTGACTCGGCGGATATGAAAATTTCAGATGCAACTGACAGATGTGACTTTCAACTAGGAGGGAGTTCCTCTAACTTGGGGAGGAATTACTTTAGGCAGCAAAAGTGGAATCACTCAAAGTTAGCACCACCATGGGTTCGAAATAGAAATGTTTGGTAATGTACAGGGGACAATCCTAGAAATGGCACGCGAAAGATAGGTTTAGGAAGTGGGACCATTGAGATTAGACATACATTTCATGAGCATTGACAATGATAAATTTAGCGTTTATTCTATAGGATGATTTTCAAGGAGCTTTTAAAATTTTAAATGCTCCTTTTGAATGTACTACATTCTTTTCTTCACAGTTTTACTAAAAATTATTCTTTAATGTCTGTTCAGTTTTATCCTCGTCTATAAGCTTTGCTGAGGTTGTTCTGAAAAATTATTTACTTGCTTCGAAAATACAAGTTCATATTTCAAAAGAGGCAAGCTTATCTCATTTTATCTTAGATACTGATATTACATTTAAACATTTGTGGAATAAAATTTACTACTGCTGTTGCATGCTGATTGTTACTCTTTCTTTATTTGTTTATCTGTATCTATGAGATTTTGCTGCGGTGCTAATGTTTGGGTTTGGTTCTTTTTTTCTTCTTCTTGGGTGGTGGTTGTGGAGAGGTGATGGAATAAGATAGGGTAAACTGTATATGGTTCCCTGTACAGCGACGGAGGTTTTGGGTCCAAATTCGATTTCAACGTATGAATACATGGTAAGAATATTCATCTGTAGCAAGCTGTTTTTTTTTATTTTCCCCTCTTAACGTTATTTCTAATTGATTTTTGATATTTATAATTAGATTCTTGGAAAAGCTTGCAAGGTGATCCCTACGGAGTCATCCCGTAAAATCGGAGTTCTACATATGCCATTAGCAACAAATAATTCTACTCTGTGCAATGATGTATTGAAATGGAGAAGAACAAAATGTACATGGAGTGGGCTGATGGAGTTCAAACACATGGAAACATTATGTTTTTGCAACTGGTGTTTGTTTCCTTAGTCAGAAATTACTTTGGTAATCTCTCTTCTTCATTATCACAATGTTCAAATTGGAATTTTCATAAAAATTTTGAATACATTTTTGAAACTCTTACGGCATGTTTGGAAGGGAAGATTGAATAGTATTAAGCAAGAAAGTCGTTACAAGGATTTTCTTTCTTTTGGTATAAAAGCTGTCTTTTTTGCCACCATTTATGCTGTTGCCATGGATGCATTTTGGTGTGGATAAATTGGTAGTTAGGGATATATGGAGTGATGAGAATCTTGGAACACTGTGAAATGGATTTCTTTTTCATTCCAACTAAAGCACACATCGACTCCCAATGGTTAGTACATGGAATGATCTTTTTGGCATATTCTCGAGTGACAGTGTTCCCTCGTCTTTCAAAATGTTTGGTCTTCTAGGAATGCCCAGCTGGCCCATTCTTTCTTTTGCCACGTGCCATCCATTTTAGTTCGCTAGTCGATGATTGGTCACCGAGGATGTCTAGAAAGCTCATTTAATGAAATTTTTGAAAGATCAACAATTACGGATGAATGTTTCATGGTAGCAACAAGAAATTCCCGATTAGTTCACAATTGCTTACAAGCAAGTGTACGCACAATAGAAAATCTTTATCCGTTTCCTACTGTGTCAAATGGGCATCGAAAGGTTAACAACAATGAATGACGTAAATTTTCAACCGCAAAAAGGGAAAGAGTTTGAAATAAGAACAATGCTACAAGTACAGGGAAAGCGGGGGTGGGTGGGTTTACAGGCAAGACACATAGAGGGGAGGGGGTGGGTTTTTTTTCCTTTTTTAAAACATGTGGGGCCCGTCAGGCTGTGAGAGGCCTGGCAGGCCCCTGTGAAACCCCCACCTGTACGTGGGGGTTAATCCTTGAAATAATTCCAGAAACGTCGCACCANCCTGTACGTGGGGGTTAATCCTTGAAATAATTCCAGAAACGTCGCACCAGTTGGGTCGTTCCCCCGTTCAAGCATCATTATGTCGGCTGGGTTGTGAGACAGTACGGTCTATATCTAATGACCATTGAGAAGACATTTCCCTAGTACGAGATAAGCCTACTTCCCAATGAAAAATGTAGATAATAAGGAAATAAAGAGTTGCATACATAAAATTCCTAGACAATATTTAAAAAAATAATCTTATTCTTCACAACCATAGATCAATGCGACACATTTCTGTCCCATTATACAAAATTTTGCAGGAGAATAAAAAACAAGAGATATCCGTACACTTGTGTACGCTATTCAAATATCGTCCCAATAAACGTCTATTTGCACATAGCACCAAGTTTTCAGTAGTTCTCTGCCTTCTCCAACCGCGGAAGTAGCGTCCAATCACCTTTTTATAGCTCGGTCTCTGCTGCACCATGTACCAATATTCGGCCATGTTTGTTCGGGTGTTGGTATGAACATCACGTCTGCTGAAGTAAACCCGTCCCCTACAAGATACGTTGAGCTTAGTTTCCGCTTCATCGAGAATCCTCTCAAGATGGTCTTCACTCCGTCTCAGAACTTCCACATACTGCATTTTATCTTCTGTTTCATATGCTTCTCTTAGCTTATGGTGATATGCTTGCCAGTTCAGGAGACTTGGCCATTCTAGCAATTAACACACGCCTTAAGAATTTAGGCACAGAAAGGCGATATTTCACGGTGAGGTGGAAGAGAGTAAAGAACTTGGGATTCCATTGTTGTATTTTATGCATCCACTCTGCTGCTAAGGGTCGGGTCGTCCCTGCCAGAAGAGACCAATGCAATTATTTCTATGTAACTGTACATCTATACATCTTTATATTAGGGCTGTTTGGTAACAATTAAAATCCAATTAAAATTGAAAATATAGTCGTTATTTGGTCTCACCCGTCTAATAAAAGTCAACAATAATGACTAGTGTTTCAATTTTAATCCGATTTTAATCTCTACCAAACATGCTCGTAGAAAATATTCCTAGCAGCAATTTCAAGAAAACCCCTCCACCTCGAAATCCCTGAAGTAAAGGAAAGCACGTCGAGTCGTTGATGACTAAGCCCGAGTCTCATTATTAAAAAACTCATTTTCTTCAAATATATTTCCAATCACATTCTCCCATTAAAAGAATTTTGCACGAAACCCATAATTTCACCATACTTTTTAGCTACACATTCCTTAATAAATCAATATTACAAAGCTCGTTTTTTCAAAAAAAAATGGGGCATAAATATATGTGTTTTCTTTATACTAACTTAAAGGAGGTTGTTTGTGTGGTATTAGAGTACAAAAAAATTGTAGGTTCAAGTCTCACGACCAAATGTTTATTAAAAGTGTGCACTCCAATGAGCTTGCGAGAAAGAATGAATTCGACCTACTAGTGAGGGGGCATGTTCACGAGAATTCACATAAATAAATTTGTCCGCTACTTAATAGATTAAACTTTTTGATCACCTGGTTCAACAAGTATCAATGTAAATTGGCGGGTAAGTGTTACAATGTATGTGCCTTCATTC
>CAIGRO010205086.1:0-10993 GCA_903798355.1 Fraxinus baroniana
TATCTACTTCGGAGGACAAATTTCTCAACACCTTATTGTAGATTTAGTAAGAAAAAATTAAAGGTTAAACCTTAATCTTGAAGGTCCCCACCATCCCGTTCCTAGAGCATTGTGGAGGAGTTAAATTGCGAGATGTGCCTCAACTGGCCAACTACCACCAATAGATGTCTTTTGACTGAGTAATTATAATTTCATAATTGATGTTCGCTGCGTCCAAATGAAGTTCTATAGTAACAGCGGACATTGTCAATATTAAGTTCACAAAGTCTCAACCCAACAAATTACAAAAATGGGAAGAGCGTGTTGCATTTGTGACGATCAAAGTGTTATTCACTTAGCAAATAATCATATTTCTCTCACAAGGATGAAATATATATAGGTTCGTTATCACTTTATCAGATCAAATTTGGAGGATATACTTTTAATATTTGAAAAGATTCAATGGAGTTAGAATTTGACTACACGTGTTGACAAAGACTGTTTTGACCAAGAAATTGAAGTTGGGTGCGACTTCAATTGTACTTCTCTTTTAAGGATCAATCATGCTACTCGTACCGAATTACTTGACAATTTTTTTGACAGATAGCCACATGGCGGTCCCCTATTGGAGGGGCGCCTGCGGCGAGGTACAAATAGATTAATTCTTTAAGGATTAATGAGTTACTGTCGCTAAAAAAAATCATTGATAGTGAATTAGTTTTCAAGTTATATATTATTAAATTGTGAGCCTAATTATTATCGTTATGAAGAACTAGTATGTAGATTGACCTTGACATTAAAGTCATAGTATGTAGATTGACCTTGTGCTTTCGATTTTGTCCTAATTTGTCTTATAAAACAGGGGCTAGAGTTCTATCATTATCGTCAAAAAGAAAGAAATGTTAGAAGATAGGATATGCAATTCTTTTGTAAATTTCTTTTCATCATAGTGAAATGTTGTAGTGATGGAAGATTGTATAGTAAGATATTAAGATGAATCTCTATAAATTTTGAATGTTTAATTTCATTCTGAAAATTAATTACTCTAGATGAAATATAATTAATGTTTCTAATTCTCAACGTTAAAATTGTTTACAACTTACGCATAAGCCGTGATGACATTAATTAATTTGTCATCTTGAATCTTGCATTTAAAATGATAAATCATTTAAGGTCATCGACGTACTAGTAAGTTAGTGCTTATGAACAAATACTAATAATGAATAACATTATTTTAACGGGGGTGTAATAGTATTTCGTGGACAAGAGTGCTATAAAACTGAAAGATGTATGAATAATAAGGAAATTGCAAAAAATATTCACTTTTACATAGTCATTTGCAAAAATGTTCAAAATTTCTTCAATATCCATTTTATTATAATATAGATCAAAATGTCATCATTAACAATTTTAAATTTCACAATGAAAACAAAATTATTTAATAATTAAAAATTGTATTGACCAATAATAACTTGACATATAGCTTATACTACTTATTTTAAAAAGTATCGTGTCAATCTTTCATTAAATGCTCACTTGTCCCCATAAGTGGGTAAATAAAATATTTATAAAATGTCCGATGAGTACACTTAAACTTTCAAAAACATTATAAAGCCCATGTTTGGTTTGGATTAAAATCCAATTAATATCTCAAGTCAAAATTAACAATTAATTTTAACCACACATTTTATGAGACTTACAACTTTTTTAACCACATATTTCATCAACTTTTATAAAAAATTTTTAAAATTTTGATTTTAATTTCTACCAAACAATGGTCAAATGTAGAGAACTTTCATGTTCAGAACGAAATCTCATTCTAAACAAATGAAGTGTCAAATGTTGAGATAAACAAGGTCCAAATGACGATAACAACTTTGAAAATGTCGAGAACGTTACGAAATATCAAGAATAACAACTATTAAACACAACTTATCAATAAAAAAAAAATTCAAAGAAAAATTACCTCGTGGAATTCCTAATCAACAACAAATTTGGATGAGATTAAATTTTTCGAAATGAAATTATATGATTTTCTTATGAATTATAAGCATATAACTATTTTTAGTGTTGATAACTTTTCTACTTCATCTTCTCAATTTGTTTTCCAAAATTCTTGATCAATACCTAATCGATAATAAAAACAAATGAATCAATTAGGTATTAGCTAGCATTAATGAAGTTTCTCATGGAAGCTACTTGTTCTTCTCGAAATTCATGACAAATTAAAAAAAAAAAAAAAATTGCTCAATTTTTCATTGAGAGTATAATAGATAATTTGATATCAAATTTGATCATTTTTGCAAGAGTTATTAAAATTATACACTTTTCAATTGACAAACATGAAATTGGTCACTTTTTTAAATTTCTAGAAACGAAATGTTTACTGATATATTTGCTCTATTTTATATTGATTGAAGACTCCAAAACTAAATTTAAAATTGAGCATTTTCAAATGAAATTCTGAATCTCTCTCCTTTGTAGAAGGCTTCTCTGACGATTTTGTTACAGTATTATCTTTATATAACAGTCATCCTTGTCCTCCCTCTTGGTGTAAAAGTAAAGTTTGTCACTCCCCACCGCTTGCTTCCAAAAACCCTTATTCGAGTCATTATATAATCAAGAAAGTCTGTATGAAATTACAAAATAAAATAAAATTAACCCTAGGGTTTCTCATTTGAAGAGAGAGAAATGGTAGAGTGAAGGCTTCAATTAGCACAGTATTCGATGCTGAATATTCATATAAAAATAGTTAAATACACACTGCCAAAGAAGATCTTATGATGATTTTGGCGTAAGAAAACACAATATGTATATAGGTTTGAAAGTAAAGCTGGAGCTAGGAAGCATAATCAGAGTACAAGTGAATTTGATCAAGGTGAATGCATGTCTTATAATGTGTATATAATTCAGAGTAGGATCAAAAAGTAGGGTTTCCTTTCCCATAAAAAGTAGGGTTTAGCGTGTTGTTGTTTCAGTTACAGTTTTTTCTGTAAAGATGGTAGAGGAAAAGCTTTTATTCCAGCTACAAGAAAATCACGTACTATCACCATATACATTGGAAAAAGAAAAACAAAGAATTAGTATTTTTTTTAATATAAAATGCTGGCTAGTAAATTTCTTATCTTTGTGGAATGGCAATAGAGAGAAATGGAATCGATTTTATTTATTTTTATTTTTTTTTACACGAGTTGGTTGGTTGTGTAGGTGGGTCGGTTCGAGTTATGTGTTAATTCATAAAAATCGAATAAACTCGCTCAACTCAACTCAACCCGACTATATTTATGAACTTTACAAGTGTTATAATATTGTTTGGACGAATACACATTCAACACAAAAATATTTTAATTACCAAACATTTCTTGGGTTCATATAATTTAATATCAATCTATCCCTGTAACATTTTCGAACATAAATTGTCAAAATAATTTAGATTTTTTTGGTCAATGCAACTATAGAGACCTACTATTATATAAGTCGTGAGTTAATTATAAATCCGTCAACCTGACCCAACTACTTTAATCTTTATTGACAAGTTGTCCTAAACCAACCAATTTAACCGAATCCGATCGATACTTGATTGTGATGTGTTTGGTTTGGTTTGGTTTCAAATGGGTTGTATTAGGTTAAATTATGATCAAACCGATTATATTGAGTTTTATTTAGGTTGAGTCAAAAATCGACCCTACCGGACCCATACCCACTCCTAAATGGTAGGAGTTACTTTTTATTTAACTATTTATTTTAAACTATGACCGGCAAACAAATTAGTAAAGACTTGCTCTTTTATTTAATATATATATAAGTAAACCTATAAAGAAATATGTTAAGCATAGCCCAAGATTGTGATAGGAAAGTATTTGGATTCCCTCCACTTGATTGGCCAGTAAATTTCAAAATTAATTTGTTGAAGAAATAAATTCAATCTATTAATTTTTAAGCAGTTCATTAATGTCATGTCGAAGCAAAGTTTTATGCTATTTCTACAAATCCCTTGTTTGAATTTAATTCTTTGAAAATGATTTATCTCCCACACTCATTTTCAATCATACATTCTCCAAAAAATAAATTTTCACATTTTCTTCATAATTTTCCCTTTTTTTCAATCATATACGTTCAACAAAAAATCACATTTTTTTTTTACAAAAAAATCTTTATCAAGCACTTAAGTACTAATTACATTTAACAGTAATTAGCGTGTGCAGTAAATAATCTAACACGAATATAATTGTGAAATGTGACAACACGTAGTAAATTGAATTATCAGTTTTTCTCTGTGAGATGTGCTGCCATTTCGTATATGCGTAGTACTACTGCAGAGAAAGTGTAGAGTAGCGAATTTCCTACGCATGTGTTACTGTTATAAATGAACGTATTTATGGCAAAATTGCCTCATTTCGCTGTACCTTGGATGGGAGTCATTAACTGCAAAACCATACATTTTTGTGTCTGTGGCATGGACTCTTTTTGGGAAACGTCAATTAAACTTTCATACGTCCATAACTCTATATGTGGTCCTTACTATGAAAATTTATGAGTGCATTGTGGAAGGGATATTTGAATTTATAAAGCTTATAAGGTCTCACGATTAATGCAGTCCAATGGAATTTGCAAAGAGTTGTATCTAAAGGAGATGTAGATTTAACGGCTACATTAAAATTTTCATTCACATTCTTCTACTCATTTTCAACCACACATTTTTTAATAAAATAATATCACAAACAATCAAAAAATATTTTTCTTTATTTTTAACCACACATTCTCCATCATCTATTATTCCAAAATGCATTATATACAAAAAAAAAGGGCTCATACAGACCCATAACATTGACGTTTAATTAATGATTATTGGTGCAATACTCTCAATGTATGTACATATTACCAAATACCCTCCACCTTTTCAAATTGAAAGACAGCTGCATAAACTTTGAAGTGCGAAAGATATCATTTTCTTTCATTTTCTCAATAAATCTTTGTGAAATGATGAGTATATCCTCTTATTTAAAATGAAACGACGATAAAAGAAGCAAAAAAAATAAAAAATTAATTTTAACTACAGTCCCAAATTTTTTAAAACAGTGCAAACGAGTCCCAAATAAATAATTAAATTTAAAAAAGTAAATCTTTTTCTCTCCCACCTATCATCTTCCAACAATCGTCGTGGCCGCTAGACCATTGGATCAAAAAATTGTATCCGGTAACTTCAAATTTCCCAAATGAGGAGGGATTGAACCATTCAATTCACAAATTGAAAGTTTCATATGAATATTGATTTAAAGGAATATGATGTCACTTTTAATGAAAAAAATCATATAATACTTTCAAGTAGTGATATATCTAAAATCTTTAAAAACGTGGCATGAACAAAACGTGACATACACTTTGAACTATCATAAAATTATTTCATATCAATGATAACAATGGCAACATAGACTTTAAAAACGTGGCATGAACAAAATGTGACATACACTTTGAACTATCATAAAATTATTTCATATCAATGATAACAATGGCAACATAGTCTCCTTTTTAATAATTCTTCTATTTATCAGATGTGAAAGAATCCCTGTACAGATTTCATCAAGTTGTTTCATATGGAACTCCAAAACATTCTTGGTATGCTCTTACAGTTCTGCTAGAAATGTTCTGCAATGTTTTCCCATTTTTTCTTTCTATCAAAAGACGACTTCAAATTTTTCAACAAGTAATGGCATCATAGACCGTACATTGCATTCTCAAACACCTTGTGAATTACACTTTTTTATGCTTGTCCATATGAGATTATACATAATCATTCTCACTCACTACATCTTTTAACATAATTAAGAATTACTCCCTCACGAATCATTAGTTTCTAAATCATCTCCAAATGCTAATATGAGAATATGATTGTTCACATCTTGTATTCACGCGTGAAAAGTGTTGCATCATAATTGTCTTTTGAGGATGTAGCATTTATTACCATAACTGATTTGCAATACTTCCGCCCTTGAATAGATGAGCCTATCGTCATGAGATATTATTTAAATTTGTTGTCTTAATATATACTCTCTCCGTCCCAAAAAAATAGTCATGTATACTATTTTTGTCCGTCCCAAAAAGATAGTCATGTTTCTATTTTAAACATGTATTAAATTTTTCATTTTCACATATATCCTTATTTAATACATCTTGATATAATAGACACCAACTACCTAGATAAGGGATAAATGGTATAGATGGAAAAATATAGTAAAATTTAATACTCTAACTATACTAACTACCATTTCTTATTCTGTGTGAAAATAACCGTAGGACTATCTTTTTGGGACGGATGGAGTATCAATTTTGTAATTGGTTCGTGATTTGTTTGTTCTATCACGTAAAAATATTCTGGAAACTTTTCATATGACTATCGAATCTCCTCTTACAAATTCCAATACTTTCTACTTAGATCTCCAAACTTTCTCATAACTCACTGACACTCCATATGTATTCATTATGTCACTTAAGATGTATGCGGGAGTGTATGTTGTTTTTGTTGAAATATATTTGTACTTGATAAATTCTCCTACTATTGAGCGTATTGATTGACGATGANTTTCTACTTAGATCTCCAAACTTTCTCATAACTCACTGACACTCCATATGTATTCATTATGTCACTTAAGATGTATGCGGGAGTGTATGTTGTTTTTGTTGAAATATATTTGTACTTGATAAATTCTCCTACTATTGAGCGTATTGATTGACGATGATCTTCCAATATGATGTTATTTGAGTGTGTGTGATCATTTTTTATATAACTTACCTTGAACATATGTGTTCCTCCAAGTCTTGAAACCCTAAAAGTCAATTTGCACTTATTGTCTAAAAAAATTAGCATACACTTACTTACCTTGAATTAAAAGCTATTGTATATAGCGCATATAAAAAATAATTAACTTAATCAATGTCTTGTTCCTGGAAATTTTATCTTCTATTGTTCTATCTGCAAATTATGTGGCATGCGCATGACGAAGAGTGTCTCATATATGCCGACCGAGCATAGATTGTTTAATTAGATTGGATCTATTTAATTAAGCAACACTGTCTTGGGTTTGGAACTCGGTCCATTAGCTCACTGGCACACTCTCATTTCTCTATATATATGTGATCCATTTCATAATCAAAGATATGAACCTTACCTCTTACACTCATTCCTCTCTGACCCGACAGTCTTTGCACCCTAATGAGGTGTCCCAGTGTACATGTGATGCTACGTGGAGGTGAGTTGATTAGGACTTTGTTGACCACATGTTTGTATAAAAATCGATGGCAAAATTTACAATTTCATCCATAGTGACAACAGAAACGATATCGCTTCCTCCTTCAATCTGTCGTTTCTTTAACTTTTGATGTGCTATTATATACATCAATAGTAATTTGTCAATGCTAGGTAGTTTCTAAGATGATGTTATAGAATTATCAATTACAGCTTCACAAAAATGCAATTGTATCATATCATTATTTTCTTGAAAGCAGTAGCCTCCAAACATTGTATTTCATCAACAAATTCAGTTATCCGACTTGTTGATACAGTTATCACGTTTACACATCTTGTCTCTCAAGCCCAAATAAAATGTTAGAGAAATATTATTTTAAATATCCATCAGATGCAGGTTTTTTCTTCACTTTATATTGTATTTTTATTCTCCATGATGCTAGACTTAATTTTCTCAAAAACAATATCAGCACTCGAAGTCGTTGTATGTGTTATCTATCAGAACAATAATTCCAATCATTTTGATACTTTTATATTTACTATCTTGTCCTCATTTGCCTCCATAACAAATGAAAACATCAGTTTCATTCATATCTGTGAAAAAAAAAGTGCAAATAAAATTGTGTGTGACTTTATTCACTTTTAATTTCCAACAAAATAATTCATATGTAAAGATACAAAATAATTGTTACATGATGTTACTTTTCAATGTAAAACAAGGTTTGAATCCGTATATTTTAATTTTAAAAAACACACGTATACATCTATTTAATTGCTCAAAGTTTTTTTAATGATATATACTGCGACCTTTTCAGATAAAAGTGACGGGGAATATCATTATCTCACACCCTCATTTTCACAAACATTTTGAATGCATAACTTGAATTGATTCAAATTCAAATGTTCATATATAAAAACTCAATCCATTTCTTCTTAAGATCAATATTGTTATTTTTCAACTATTTTTTGCCGTCACGGTTTCAAAACCATTAAAAAAGAAATTTCATAAATGTCAATTATTTACGTTACAAGGTTCAAAACTTAACCAAATCACGAAATTGACAGGAAAGTTACAAGAACAGTGCACTAAGATGATTAGGTTTTTCAAGTGGAAGTTTATTCGGCTTGAAATTGCTCATTACGACTGTTGCTATCACAATATATGCAAAAATGAGCATCAAACGATCTTAAAATGGTAGATTTGAGACACTAATTGAACAAAAAATCCAAAATATAAAAAACTTGTAATTTTTGGTTGTTTATTTGCAGAATTGGGAAAGAACACTTTGAAGAAAAGATAGTTGAAGTAGTCTTTGATCTTGAAAGTTTTAAATTATCGAATATTTAGACCCAACATGTGAAATTATACAATTAAAAGCAACAAGTCATTTTTCAATTGTTTATAAATTGTTAAACAATTACGTCAATTTATCCTATATTGAATTACCACAATTTGTAATATGAAAACAATAAAGAACACCAAATCTCAACAGAGAAATCCCAATTGGGTAAAAATACCGAACACTTTGCGGTCAATAATCCACTATAAATTGAAGCAAACCTACAGTATGGTCTAAACTCGTCTACCCCGTAGAGATTCTGACCTCAATTCCTGCATTCTCCCTTAATCCTACTGGAAGTACACTCCTTCAAAATAAATTCGTACTCTTAGTTTATACCTTAGCCCTCCTGGATTGTTTGTTCCTGACTCCAAAACCTGACTCCTGGCACCTCACCTTAATCCTCCCGAATTTGTGCTTCTATAATAGCTCCCGATCATTGGTATCGATCAAATGACCTTATTTGTCTTGATCTTGTGGTTCAATATGAAACATATGACTTGATCAGAAAAATATGTTTTGGAAGAATTTATGAATCATATTATATGTAGTGGTTGAATCTTTGAATAAGAAAATGTTTTGGATCACCAAAGCATTGATCTCTATGGAAAAATATAAGTCAACACACTTTTGGATGTCTCATATGTTGTTTATTTATAATGGGTAGTGTTTGGAAAGAAAATGAACTCAAAATCAGGTTGAAAATCGAATATTACTATTTCTCAGATAACCAAGTCGTTTGGACGCCGACCAGCAATAGTTGATCAGTCGTCAGTATATTTATCATAACTTTTTCTTTTAATGTCCGATTGAGTTGATTCAAAATGCGTTAGAAAGTTACGACTGGGAATTTGAAACATAACTTGTGCGGCTCTTTGACACTCTTTAAACTTTTAATTGCATTTCAATGGTTATATGTGATCTTCTTGAACATCTAAGACTCCGTCAAAACATATACTACCAATTTCAACTATTTTGCTACAATTAGGACCCAATAACTCCTATTTTGACTTTAATTACAACCTAATAAACTCCTAATATAATTCAATTAGTATTTGATTTTTTACTAAGGAAATTGCCAATTACAAATTAAAAAATTGCCACTTATAATTTGGACTTAACAGATCTTATTTGTGCTTAATTTGTGCAAGATTGCCTCTTTTTTCCTTCGATTTTCCTTGATTTCTCGAACTTGGAAGGGTTGAAAATCTGCTGTTGTTCGGTTAGGTTTGAATGTAAAAAATACGTTTAAGTATTAACTATTTGCCTTTTAACCCAAGTTTGTCATGATTTTTCATTCCAAAAGTAAGGATATTTGTGTGAATTCCCTATTATCCTCATCAAGTGACATCCTCTCGTCTTTATCAAATCCCAAGTAATTTCCACAAGGCAAATGAAAATCACCCCGTTCGGCCCGGCCCAGCCCAGCCAAACTGGATTGATAATTGCAATCCAATTTTAACATACTCAGCCCAAATCCGATTTCAAAAATTCAGCCGGAGTGATCGGCAATCCATCCCGCCGGCAGGTCTAAATTCCGACGCCTACAAAGCAAAAGGTAAGAATTATTCGGTATCTTATTTCTTTCTTTTATATTATTGGGAATTTTTGTTTTCGTTTGCCTAATTTGGAGGTTCTATTTGTCCAGAAATTGATAGTTGAGATTTTGTTATTCTTTTTGCAAGATTTTACGTTAACTAGAAGGAATCATCTGAAATTTGAATGATTGAATTTTAGGTTTTTCTGTAAGGTTATTTCTCTTTGAATCATTGCATTTTTTTTTTTGTAAGTTTATAGTTTCCTTTTGTTTTTTAAAGGTGGATGTTTATTCTTTTTATTCTTTCATATTCTGTGTTCATTTATTACATTTTCGTAGAGACACACTTTGTAGTTATACGTAAAGATCAGGGCCGGACTTAGAACAAGAGGAAATACCAGTGAATAGCCGACTGAAAAAGCCAATATTCAAGTTTGGCCTTTGATCAAGAAATATTATTAAAAAAAATTAAAACTTATTTTAAATACCAAAAAAACGAAAATACCTCTGCTAATACGTTAAACCTCCTCCACCATTTCAAACAAACCGACCAAATTCTCCTCCTCCACCATGAGAGAAATATGATATTTTTAGAGTGATATATGATGCTTGAGTGGCCGAAAATGGAACTCCATTTCCGGCCAAATCGCGCCGAAGTCCGCATGTAACAACGGTTCGTCGAAACAGCGGCCCATAGGCCCAAAATTTTTAAAATTTTTAAAATAAAATTGGGCTGCCTGTTAAGGCGCAAAAAACTTTTATTTTAATTTATTAAGAAATGAATTTTAAAAAATTAAATATTTTACGTAATTAAATAAATATTTATGTAATTTAACATTTTATGCATATCGATTAATATTTGTATAATTAAATATTTTACGAAATTGAATAATA
>CAIGRO010205104.1:0-15637 GCA_903798355.1 Fraxinus baroniana
TTGAGATGCATACAATTGTTCCTAATATCATATCTTATCAATTTTATTTTCGAATTCAATTTCTTTTTTTATCTTTTATGATTCTTTTAATCTTGTATAGTCTTCTTTTAGTTCTAGGTTTTTTATAATTCTTATTAGTCATGGTTTCTTATTAAAATAATTCTTTTAGGACTTGATTGTTCTTTTCTTTATATTATAATGGCTTCGTTATAAATTTTATATTTGGGGGTATTTTTGGTAGTTTCCTTCCTTTGAATAGTCAAAGGCCAAAATGAAGAAATGGCCTTGTTTTTTAGGCTATTTTCATATATTTCCCCGGTAAAGAATGTACACGTTTCTAGTTAGAAAACTGTTTATTGTCCTTTGGACCTTATGATGATCATCTATTCTCACTGTTTGTAGGATGCAAAAATTGTATCATTATAGTAGCTTTTTCCACGTATAAAGTATAAACTTTCTTTGCTTTCAACTTCTCTAAAATATATTTTTTCCCAATGTAGAGTGTCTAATTTTATGCTTTGGTAACTGGCAAAATGTGGGCTAGCTGCAAGTTAGAGTCATGTGTTAGGAGGATCCTATAGAGAGAGGTTTAGGACAAAGTATGGGGACCTATTTTTGTTTTAAATAAGGTCTCACCACATGTATTTTGATTCTTTTTTGTTTTGGGATACTCAAAGTTAGGAAAAAGGACATCCTTAAAAATCATTCTTCTCTGCCTTGGATTCTAAATAAAGTCCTCAAAACATGTGATTAGGGCTCTTGATGATGCAGCACGCCCAAGGTTTGGCTATTCTTATAACCTTTCGTACATGCTAAAATGTTTATGCTAAATTCAGGTGTTAATATAAAACTTATATATATATATATTAATCTTTTAGATTACAACTAAAAGTTCGAGTTCAAATATCGTCATGGATGAGAATATGTATTACACATTTGATTGAAAAAAATGAATTTGTTAACATGTTAAGGAGCACGTTTTTCTCACTCAAATAGTCCAAATTAAATTTTATGAGGCGGTGGGTTTCAATTGAGACATACTTGATTGTACCCTAGAGTAGTGCCTAGTCGGGCTGTTGAAGTTGAAGTTTACAGAAAGGAGAACTCAAAACTCTTTTTCCCATTCAATTAATTCTACAACCACTCAAGGACAAACTAACTAAGATTCAATAATAATTATCCCCATGTCACCTTCTAATTCTAAGGTTTAATTTATTTACTTTAAACAAATGCATCTACAAAACAAATTTTAAAGCTCATATAGCTCATCAGATGGAGGATAGTTAAAGATTCTAAAGACATGAACAAGCTGCCTCCAGCCAAATATTCAGGTTTTGACGATTGTTTATCAAAAATATGAATCTTCACAAAGTCCTAACATTATATACTAAGAATATGCCTAACCATTGGCAAAAGGTTAAAGATTCGATAATCGAGTAGCGAAACCAGTTAGCAAAAATGGGAAATTTTCAATTAATTAACTAGATTTCTATTATGTGTATACATTTAATTTGCTTGCAAACTAAAACCTGCGGGCTCTCAGTCACCCTTCACTCACACCTAACTCATTCCACTTTCTAATAATATTAAAAATAACGTTCAAGTCTAGTAACTATTCATTTGTGAAAATTAATTAATGTTCACATATGAGATTCTAGATTTAAAAAAAAAAAAAAAAAAACTTAGAATCTTAACAATTCTCATATATATAGCAATACTAAAGTTTTTGATTAAGAGGTTAATTAAATTGATATTAAACATAGCCTTGAAAACCATCGAGTTAACACCCAAAAGTAAAAAAGTAATTCCTTAAGATGGAAGGAATATAATCGATATGTTACACGTCATATTTAAGGGCAATAAATCTAAGAATAAATTCCTATGGGGTCCTCAGTCTTTCATAAACGATGCAATCATGTCTCCAAACCTTTTAACATTGTGCATGATGCATCTTTACATGTTGAAAAACGTCTGTCTAGATTAAAAGCAACACACACTATACGTAAAAGCGACACAAACATAATGTTTGATTGAAAAGGTAAAATTATCTTAAAATATTTTCTTTATTCCAAAATTCATAGGGCGGCCATTAAAACTACAGTAAATGTTGCTTTTTGTGACAAATTTTCTGTTTTATTTGACATCGCATGAGACATGGCCATTTAACATCTAAGTACACTTTTTTCATTAAGTGGGGATATCGAGTGTGTAATGTTAAAGGGATGTGGATATGGGTGGTTCAAATGGCAAATGGAAGGTTTTGGACATGGCTGCCACACTTAAGTAAGATTGGGAACCGTTGGAGGAATTTATTGTAAAAATAATGATCTCAAACCTAGGTGCATTGATGCTGTAACACATCTATTTTTCTCTCACATGGTGTGGCAATTTAAGGTCTTCGTTAATAAAAAGAAATCATGCAGATCTACATAGTCGTTGCTTTATCTTGTATTTATTCCACAATTACCAACAATTCTGTCATTTGGTCGCAACACTCCACCAACATTTAGGTGTTCATTGCATGCTAGTGTATTTATGTGTAAAGAAATGTAGAATTACGTTTTGCATGGGGTAAGGACGAGACATTGCTAGTACACCTTTCTCTTTTACATCTCATTTTCGGAAGCAAGCACTTCTATTTTGTAGTGTAACACCCGTTTGATATATGTTTTCATGTGTATATCATCCTAAAAAGTTTTATTAACGATTTTTTCTTACATGGATTTTATTGGTGTAAAAAAGTCCATGATAGGTATCTATAGAAGTGCTATGGTGAGTGCTAGAGAGAAAATGAAATTCTATTGGATAAATTATATAATTAACGACATTTTTAATGGAATAGTCACGAGTATGAGATGCACTCACAGTAGTAATGGAGAATTTCCTATCACTATAGGTCTTAAGCTGTCTCATCTTCTCGCTTTAATCGTTATCAACTTTACGGCGTATGTCCAAAAAGAGGTTTCTAAGGTGATGTTATTCGATAATAACATAGTTTTGTTAAAAAACAAAAGGTTTAATTGTATGTTCAATCTTTGGACGAGTTCTTTGAATCTAAGTGTTTTTATACAAAAGAATCAACATATTACATGTAATGCCACTTAAACTTATTGGATGGATTAATAGGAAATCACGAAGGCTCATGTCCTATGCTTGTGACTTCCATTACAACTGGGAAGTGATCCTGCTTAAGGTCGGCCCAAATAGTTGAGCCTACATCATAATTTGTGAGAGTGAGAACTTGTGTTTGTGCGGCCCCCTTTCGAGGAAAAAAAATAAAGAAAGAAAGACACACATTTTGCATCTTAAAAGATCAGTTCTATAGATTAATCATAAGACATGCTATGCTTTAGGTACCAAGTGCTGAGCTATTAAAGGACAATGTCCATATATAAATGTAGAGTAAATGAAGGTGCTAAAATGAATTTGTTGTCATACTAGAATGGATAATGAAGGAGAATTTACCCCCAACAAATGGAGGTGATGCTGACTGAGGAGAAATTAAGAGAACGGAAACTTAGATAGGTGGAATAAATTTTGTGCAGACAAGAGACTCCAAACCACGAGTGACGTAATCTCATTAGAGAAGTTTAGAATAAGAAGTGCAGACCTTTTCTAAGAGGGCTTGTAGTGGTTTCCAAGGATACAATTGTTTTTTGTCTCCCTATAAATGTAATGAAGTGAAGGATGGCAAAGAAGGATTCATGTTGCCTTTGTTGTTGTTGAGGGCATTTTTTCCTGTTTGTTTAAGAGCAAAAGAGGTAATTTTCCCCAAAAAGAGCAGTAATAAGTCATTCAGTTGTATTACGCGAGTATTTCTTGTACAACTTCTGAAAATTTTACGCAATTTCTGTACTTTTATGAAAAATATAATTTTGCAAGTCATGCAATGGTACTGGCATAGTGGCATTGGTTGTTGTGTTTGATTTCAGCGTGAATTGGTTGTAGTGATTGCAATTAGCTTTGGCCTGCTGCTTGTGCTGCCCTTGTAAGGATTATGTGTTTATTCAAGAACCTGAGAGAATATGGCTTTTTATAACTCACCTTTTAATGTAGTTATCTAAGACATTCATTTGGAGAGTTGGTCAAAGTAGAATGTCTGTAGTAATTCCTGTGAGCATTACTGGGGCTAACAGGCATCTCTTCTCCACATTTTGTTGCTTTTGGTCTCCGGCTAAACGTTGGAGCTTCGTTGCTGGCCAATTACTTAGGCTAGTATCCCCATCATTTACTTAAGATGGAACCCAAGGTTGGAAACAGGACAATCATGAGTCTTTTTTAGCATTATTCCTTTTGCTGACACAAGGTATCTATCTGGCTTATGTTACCTGCTTGACGTGATATCTCTTTCTTTACCATTCCTATTTTATTGATAGTTATAACCTAATAAAAAGGTCGGTTCGGTTGATTATGAGTCTGGGGATGTGAACATAGTGGCCCTAAAATACCTTTTGCGTTGTCTTATCATTATTTGGCATGGCCACCCCAATATTTAGTTTTAACTGTTC
This sequence comes from Fraxinus baroniana, assembly GCA_903798355.1. NCBI lineage: Eukaryota > Viridiplantae > Streptophyta > Magnoliopsida > Lamiales > Oleaceae > Fraxinus > Fraxinus baroniana. The sequence goes on from CAIGRO010205104.1 coordinate 4,509, forward strand.
GTTGTATGATGCAAGCAACCTATCTAGCTTCTGTTACCTGCTTGACGCGATGATCATTATTTGGCCTGGTCAATGTTTAGTTTTAACATGTTCGGTGTATGATATTTCAGGGATTATCTGTCTGAGCTTTGTTTACCTACTAATTTATAGGTTTAGGCATTTTCTGTCATTCTTTTGCTCACATAATTAAGGAATTTAGGTTCACTGGAAGGATCAGAAGCTGCTTCGTAAAAATTGTTCGAATAAGCATGCCACCAAATCCAAGAGTTGCCAAAGCCTTTCGTGCTATGAAGGCTATTGGGATCTCCGAAGATAAGGTGAAGCCAGCATTGAAAAATCTACTAAAGTTGTTCGATAAAAATTGGGAGCTTATTGAAGAGGAAAATTATAGAGCCCTTGCTGATGCTATATTTGAGAGGGAGGAAGCTGAGGTATGGTGCCTCTTTGGAGTCATTACCTTTAAGTTAATTCCATTTGGTAAACTCTGTTTTTTTTGTAGTTCTGAATAGTTTTTGTTGAAATGCAATTTTTCTATTTATCTTATCATTCAGGCAATAGAGCAGTCAAAGAAGATTGTGAACAATGAAGTAAGCAGCTTTTTTTTTTTTCCTTTCCTTTCTTGATTGTTGTGCTTTCTGGAAATAATTTTTAAATGCTAGTGAATTTTAATCGTTAATCTCTTTTTGCTCATATTTTCATCAATCTTACAACACTGAACCTGTCTACTTCCCTTAAATGGCAGGAGGATTATTTGGAGGAAGAACCTCAGGTGAATGAGGAGCCTGAACGACCCTTAAAAAGGTTGCGACTAAGAAATCGAGAAGTTGAAGTGTCACCTTCCTTAAATAATACTACCTCGCTTGGAACTTCACTTGTCATACCTAAAGAAGAACAGGATGAACTTCTTGAAACACGTCTACAGAGCCAGAATCAGTCACAAGACAAAGCAGATTCACCTCAGCCCAATACTGGAAAATTGAGGGCTGAGTCACCGGAGAGGTGTGATCCCTCTCGGCCTAGTGCTGTCAATAAAAGTCAGCAAAAAACCCCTTTGAGAACTGAATCCAGTTCAGTTTCTCATCCAATGCGCCTCAGAGATAGAGGGAAGGGAAATCTCTCAACTCAAATTCCTTCTGGGGAGAAGAGATCATCTCTTGCTGGATGCCATACAGAGCCAAACCTTGAGCCCAGCACTGCCGGGTTGCCCAAACAGAAGACCACTACCAGTCATGTTTTAGTTAAAGAAGAGCCGGTCACCTATGATGTGTCCCAGCTTGAGGTTCCTTTTGCAGTCACCCAGCCAGGTATAGCTTATCCATCCTGGCTAAAAGTTACTATCGTTTTGACACAAGTTACTTTTGTTAGTTTATGAGAGCTTTGTGTCTGCGTATCTACTCTTTATCTGTACCCATCTAATTTTTGTCCATATAATTGGTCCTTTTACTTCACTTGGATTGTTAGAATCATCTGCCCTTTTGGCTTCTGAAAATACCTGGTCCTGGTGTTTGTTGGTTTCTGTTATGTTTTTAGGTTATCTTAAATATTCAAGACCTCTGGTATTTTTTACCTCGTTCAATAGGATAAGGTGATTTACTTTGAAATATTTGTCAAAATGGATGTATATTGATTATGACTTTCTAATGTACTTGATTGATTTTCATATATTGGATGTTGACTGTTGATAGAAGTATTTGCTGCCCAGTTGTGGGTTATTCCATTGAGGTTCCAGATTGTGACTTATTTGAACTACCAACATATTTGGCACGTCTGACATATTCATCATTTCAGATCCATCAAGTAAAGGAGAGTCATCAAGTAGAAATGGTTCAATCAGAGAAAATAATGGTCCTGATCTGTTAGCATCGCAGTCTATAGGTGAAAAAGGCACAGCTGATGGGGTTTCCATTTCAAATGAAATGAGAAACAATGGCGAGCTGGCAATTGATTCAGGTGAATCTTCTTTAAACCTTGAGATTGCTTCCTCACCTTTTTGAGAGGTGAAAATTTCTGATCTGCAACTTGACTTTTGGAAGGCCTGACTTCCACGTGCCTAGTCTTGATGCTGTACTAAAATCTGTGGAGGATAAATGTCTCAGATCATACAAAACTTATGATCCGAACTTTTCGGTGATGAAACTTATGAAAGAAATTTGGAACTGAATCCTCTAACTCCAGAAACCGTAGATGTGAAACTCATTATTGATTCATTCAAAATATATTTTGCAACAGATGCTTTAGGTGCTAAAGGCGTGCACTTTCACTCTTTGGATGGATCAGTCAGTTCTGAGATTGATGAGGAGGTAGTTCTGCCCCAAGAACCACAACTTCCTCCTCCTTGTGATGGCGTGGATGACAGCATGCAGCTTAACAAGAAGGCCACTGAAAATTTCTGTGAAACAGATGAAGAAAATAAAGAGAATGATCTTGAAGACACAAACTTCCAGCACGTTGAAAGAATAAGGTCACTCCATGGCGTTGTTGATATAGCCAAGGGACAAGAAAGAGTAGTGATTACCCTGGTGAATGAAGTTAATCACAAGTCTCCGCCATCTTTCTTCTACATACCCAAAAATGCTGTTTTCCAAAATGCATATGTAAATTTCTCTCTAGCTCGTTTAGGAGATAATAGTTGTTGTTCAACCTGTTCTGGTGATTGTCTATCATTATCCATGCCTTGTGCATGTTCACATGAAACTGGCGGTGAGTTTGCATACACAACTGATGGACTCATTAAGGAGGAATTCCTTAAAGAGTGTATTTCAATGAATCGTGATCCTGAAAAACACTGCCAGTTCTTTTGTAAGGAATGTCCACTGGAAAGGTCAAAAAATGAAGATGTCGTTGGATCTTGCAAGGGTCATTTGGTGAGGAAGTTCATCAAAGAATGTTGGTTGAAATGTGGGTGTAATATACAGTGTGGCAATCGAGTGGTACAAAGGGGAATAAGTCGCAAGTTACAGGTAGGAGTTCCTGCCTATGTTCGAAGATAGACCTATGGAGTCCCATGGTCTTGTTGATGCTTTAATAATAAGTTTTTCCATGACTGCACTAATTTTTCCTCATGTAATGTTTTTCTTCAGGTGTTTATGACCCCTGGTGGAAAAGGGTGGGGTTTACGTACCCTGGAGGACTTGCCAAAAGGTGCGTTTGTCTGTGAATATGTTGGAGAAGTTTTAACAAATGCAGAGCTATATGATCGTGTACGGAGCTCCAAAGGGGAAGAACATTCATATCCTGTGCTTCTTGATGCTGATTGGGGTTCGGAAGTTGTGCTAAAGGATGAAGATGCTCTTTGTTTAGATGCTACATATTATGGTAACGTAGCAAGGTTTATCAATCATAGGTAAGTTCAGTTGATTGAGAATGCATTCATTTTGTGAATTATTGTTCTTTTTCCTGAAGTTCACCATTGGGTCCACCATGTCTCTTGGTCTTATTCTCTAGTGTGATAGCGAGTTGGTAATATGTTTCTCGTTTATCCAAAAAATGAGCCCCCTCCAAAAAAGAGCGAAAGAGCGAACCAAGGCAGAGGATTATAACGTGATTTCTTTGTATTATCAAAAGTTGCTTCCTTGAAGAGCTCAGTAGAACTTTGTTTAAGGTTTTGTCATTCAATACAAATGAAAGGCTGTTTGTTTATCACTTTGTTTATGATAATGTGAAGATAAGATGGGGAAACTGAAGAAGGTAAGGTTTATGTTGAACTTTTTTATTTCATTTATTAGGTTATCCTATTCAACCCAGCCTATGATGCTAACTTCTGAGAGCTCTTTCATTTTTGTAATTGAGTCCCTCTCTCCCTCCCACTGGTGCGCAGAATCACATACATATACCCATAAAATTGCATTTTCTTAAATGTGTCAACATTCTTGTCAAAGACAAAATATTCTTGTCTCCAATCCCCCTCTGCCTCCAGAATGTAGAATGCATTAAATTTTATGGAAGAGATTTCTATTTCTCTGAGCCTTTCATTGATTTCAATTTCAGATTTCTTAATAGCCAATTTATATCCTGCTAGGTGTTTCGATTCAAACATGGTGGAGATACCTGTGGAAGTGGAGACACCTGATCATCACTATTACCATGTATGAAATCTATCCTGCACGGTTTTCCTTTTCCATTTTCCACGTCGACTGCTTTTGTGTCCACAATTTTATTGGATTTTGAATCTCTTGCAGCTTGCCTTCTTCACTACAAGAAAGGTAAAAGCCATGGAAGAACTCACTTGGGTAAGTAGTATTTATTTCATGGATTATGTCATGTATAAACGTGCCTTATGTAGTTCTAGACAAGTAATGTATATTTGATTGGCGTGAATGATTAATGGGAAAATCACTTGCTTCATGATTCCGAGGAGCAAGAAAATGGTCAATTTGGAACTGTGAAAATGAATAATATTGGTGGACATTTTAAATCTAGATCATATTTTACTGAAATTGGCATCATGTTGAGGAAGCACTGTGTCATTGAAAAGGAGTTTTGGTGTCTCGAAAATGTCATAAATCCGTTTGAATGAAAATGCAGTGTATGCTCATGCAACTTTCTACCTCTTCATTGCTAGTTGAAAACCATATATCCTACTAGTAATGTTTTAGTTGGTTTTTTTAGGAACAGACAAAGGCACCCATTGAGGATAAATTAAGGGTAGGATGAGTTAGGTGGTTGGAGGAAGTCATCTAAAGAAACTCCTTTTCACAAGAATGATAAGATCCTAATAGAATATATTAGAAAGGGAGAGTGAGACCAAAATTAACATGGTATATTGTAGTTAAAAACATTCTGATTGCCTTAGATCTGCCGGTGGATGTGGATGGACCACAAGTAGTAGTGAAACGCATGAATGTTTCTGATCCTAAATTTTGTAGGAATAAGGCTTAGTTTTTTTTTTTTTTAAAGTTATATGTTTGCATACATATATGCAGTGTTCTAAATAGCGGCAAAAAGCGCCGCTATAGCGCGTAGCGCGGAGAAAACGCGACGATTTTGTGATATGTGCGTAAAATAGCGGTCAACCTTTTTTGTTGACCGCTATAGCGCGTTATAGCGGCGGCTATAGCGCGCCTTATCCCTTTTTTTTTTCCCATAATTTTTTTTAATATAAAAATATATTTTGTCTTAAAAATAATTAAAATAATATTAAAAATACGAAACGCAATATGACGCTTGTTCTTCACAATGACACGCATAAACTTGTGATTCTTTATTCTCAATATCGACGCCTCGCAACGCATTACGACTTTTAGAACATTATTAATAAATGAATGGGAAATAAAAATAATTAAAATAATATTAAAAATACGAAACGCATTATGACGCTTATTCTTCGCATTGACACGCTTAATCTTGTATTTCTTGATTCTCGGCCTCTACGCTTTTTAGAACATTGCATATATGTATGTGCGTGGATTTTTTTTCTTTATCTTATTTTGAATAACACATACACCTGCACCCAGAAAGGGTTACCTCTTAATAATCTGCTCTTCTGATTTTGTGCTATCTCATGCAAATGAATATAGACTTGCTAAGAATTAAGAACCAAGATTTCCCTCTCTGAATTTTGAATTTGTCGACACCCACCCTCCAATTATTGAATTATCACAATATACATTTCTTACCAGTGAATTTTGAGATAGATAGCCCTATACTCGCAAATTTCAAGTGCCGGGGTTCTAAACTTTACCTAGTCGACCTAGAAACATCTTATCGTATATGTCTTCTCCGTTTCATTTAGCTTCCAGGTTGGAATTTGGATCATACTAAAGTTGATCTTTTGCCAGTTCTGCTTCCTACCTAATTTGCGTTGATATAGGCCTCTAAACAAGAGAATTTGTTTCCATTGGGTGGACATTAGATAACTAAGACAACGAGGCTAAAAGATCGAGGAGCTTAATACCAAGAACAAAAGATGAGGCTAATAGTGCAAAACACACTATACGCGGGGATGGTAGCGGCAGTTTAGCATATGGTTTGATTATAGCTGTGTCCATAAATTTTCTTATCTGAACATGGTAGTTAGATTCGCAGTGTTGATATCTGGTTACATCTTGGTTGTACGACCGTTTGTCGTTTGTCTTGATATATTGAATTGTTTATTTAATAGGTTTTTGAAATGAGTTTTGCAAACATGTTAGATTGTCCATTGGAACCCACCTGTTATTGTTTACCTTTGCCTGAAGCCGCCATATTGAATATTAATCCTTCGTCCATAACTTAATGAGGTGATTTGAAATGGCAGAGAGTTTTATATAATAGTTGATAAAAGTGGATGCTTGATGTAAGTTTTCATTTTTACCCTCACATCCAAGGAACAAGAATCCTTGTTTATGTACTTCAGGGCATGTTTGGAAGTGAATAGTTATTTCTGGTAGGAGGACAATTTTTACAGTTTCAAAGAGGAAATAGGAGCATTACTATAATGTAGGCACAGGCTATATAAATGAAAAAGGGTTAGTCATGATTTCACTGTTCCACGTCTGAGTCTGATGTTCATTTCTTCTCTACCAGTCATTATAACTCGACTGAACTAGCTAGCGAACTGGCCACTCAGCTGTTCCCTTTCTCTCATTCAATAGGATAAGGATGGTCCTGGCCATGACCCTGACCACTGTTGGATAGTGTGACCCATGGTGCATGTGATATTTTAAATGTGCATTGATAGGTAAGTAGAGAAGTAAAAAAAATTGGTTGACCTGCATCAGGCCAAAACTAAGAGATCACAAAGTATGCTCGAATCGATAGCTATCTGGTTCCAAGTAGGCTATTCTGTGTTTCTTGCAATGAAGCATCGAAAGAGAAAAGGGAATTTAGGACAGATATAATAGTGTCTAGGGCTGCTTGTTTAACATACAAACAATGTGCCTACTGGAATAAATACAGTAGGAAAATTCCCCGAGTATAGACTAATCTCTACCTTAAAAGGGTTATCGTATGTCTGGAAATCCAGCAACATAAATCTTGACTTCTAAGTAAACGTTATCACTTGTGCCTTTTAGTTCACCATTTTTATGTCTATCATTGTTACTGTGTGTAATAAAATCAAACGTGTAATATATGTGCAGTTAACTGTAATGTTCACTCTCTTTTATCTATGTGTATGTTCAATCGTGCTCTTAAAAGTAAATAACAGTTGATGCTTATGCATAACATAATTTATGTATTTGAATATGTTCTCTTTATTAAAACCTTAATGTTATCCTTGCAGGATTATGGTATTGATTTTGACGACCATGATCATCCTGTCAAGGCATTTCGCTGTCAATGTGGCAGCCGGTTCTGCCGCGTAAAGCGTCCAAGTAGTGAGTATCTCACTTATAGGCATGATTCACTGTCACCTTGTTTATGTTTAAATATACTGTAAAAGAAGAACTCTTCTGCTCTTTCTTAATGATAGTGAATAGCGCTGGCAGCAAGCAGAATAGTCAAGCCAGAGAGGGAAAAAAAAGAAGTGGATTTCGTTTGATCTTTTTCACTATGATAGAGAGAAAAGAGAGCTATCTACTCTAAAAAACCCTTGCAACTAATAGCTTGTTGAATCTTCGGAGAGAGCATTTCGACAATTCGTTGAATCTTATTAGTTGAGGGTACCCTCATATGTTCGGATTTTGCAAATCTATAATAAGGTTAGGGAGGGTAAGGGCCCTTTCTTAGTCTTTGTAGCTTCTATAGTGCTTAGTATAGCATTGGCAAAACCATTTCCCAAAGTGGAGTTCCGAGCTTCTAGTTCTTCTGATTTTGCTAACATCCTTTGATGACAGGCTGATGGAAGGAAAGTGCACTGAGGGTCGATGTATCAATCTTACCAAGAGTAGCACCGTAGTAGCTAAAAGATTCCTTCAAGTAGAACCCTTTTAGAGATAGGGAAAACATTTGCTCTAGGTTGCTAAATATCATTCGTGGCATTCTTGCCTTGGCTGCAATCTAAAGGTTGTCCTCATTTCAATTTGACGTAAATGATGTGGCTATCGTCCTGAACTAGACTTCTTCGCCCTATATTTTTGAACTTCCACCAATATCTATTCTCAGGCTTGTTTGGCCACCCATGTTTTAACGGTCTTGCAAGTATCTTGATTTTGTAGATTATCTCACTTCTTTCTCTGTTCAATTTCAATTTTGACCTTGATTATATTTAAAGAGACGTAGGAAGAAGATCCGTCTGTTTTTCTGAATGACTGTGAATTGTTTGCCATAGCGTGTAGCCAACAGTAAGGTTGCTTAAGCTTTTGGTATGTGCATATTACTGTGCCTGTTAAAGATCTTTTTGTTACATCATTTTACAAGGCTTTAGGGAATGGACGGAAGGGATGATTTTTGGATAACATTTGCTTGATTTGAGGGTGAAATGTGCCAAATTGAAAGGATAGAGACTATTTGCCCAAAACTGGCAAAGTATAGTGATTTTTTGTGCCAATTAGCCTTTTTTAAACTGCCGCCAATATATTAACCCATGTTTGTTTTCTTTTTTACTTGCTAATTCCTATTACGAACATCGTGCTTTTGTAGATAATCACAGTAGACAGAATCGTAAACTTGGGCGCAAATTTTCTGCACATCAAGAATATTTCCTGTATTTTATTCGCTTTTGTTAATACTGCTAACCAGAACCTGTTCTTTGGCAGGATCCAGATCTTTGAGGAGATGATCATGTGGCTTTAGATTCTTCTTGCCTCTAGTAAAAACCGAAGGAATGACATGATCGACAGGACTGATTCTGGTATTTATGAATTTCCATTTGACTCAGAGTTATATTAGTGGCTCTTGGCTCTATTGAAATGCTGTATAATTTGATTGGGGGAGAAGTTGAGGCAGCTGTACTCTGAATCTTTGCTCGGGAAGACATTTGTTGAGTTTGCACAACTCATCAGCCAGGATTAGAGGTTCATTTCCTGCTACCTTGCCTTCTTTGTCGCACCCTTTAGTGCATGTTTGGTACGCAATAATAGATAAAAGTAGAAAGTAAAATGAAAAAAAAAAAAAAATGGACTTCTCTTTCATCGTTAATTCTGTTTAGTGCCATTAGGCACATGATCGTCAGTATTAATTTTGGACCTTTCATCCTGTGATCTTTGCACATTTTCTGCTTAGCAGAGTCGACTAAGGCATGTGTTCTCTTCCTTAGCCAGCTGTATGTACTCTGCTAATGGAGTGATTTACTTGCAGATCCAACTCATTTCTGTATTAATTTACTTTTTCGTTGAAGGTTTTTCATCCCCATTTGAAAGGGTGAAAAAAAGATTCATGTAGTTGTCTTCTAATTTATTAAGTGTTAGACTTTGTTGTTTATTGTTTTGCCACTCGTGTCACATAACACTTTTCGTTGTCACTTGTTCTTGCTGTCATGGTTTTTTGTGCACATGATTGATTTTTGTTTTCATATGTTCGCAGTGAATTACTAGTAGTTGTAGGAGGCTAAACACTCGAGCACCATACGTATATATTGGGGACGTTTAAATTAATTTTTTACTTCTCTGAAGAAATGCAAACGAATGCAATTTTCAATATACAACGATATTTCCATTGTTGTGGGGGAATTCATTAGGACTACTTTTTGATAGCTAATAGAGGTGGGAAAAAACCGTTGAACCCGATGCTACCCTACTCTGGTTGTGTTCACGGCAAGGTGGTCCCAACTTGGAAATCTAGATTTTTATAAAAAAAAAAAAATTAAAAGGGAAACTGACCAAATTGAATCTATTATCATTGGTTTGAGTCGGTTTTGAGCCTATTCGATTCAATTTTTGTGTTGGATTTTTATCCAATCCCAAATGGCTTGTTTGGTGGTTGGGGTTGAGTTTGAACTTAAGCTCAACCTTGATTGCGGTTGACCTCTTAACAAGGAACTTCAAGATTCAATATACATTGAGTCCTCGTTTGTTTTACATTTTTCATCCATAAAAATAAAAAATATAATCGTTATTCATCAAATTAAGTTATCAATTTTGAATTTTTATTTTTTGTGTGAGGTTCAATAATGACTATATTTTTCATTGGGAAAATTACACGAATCCAAGCTTTTAAACTTCGTGCAAATGTCAGGTGCTAAAGTTTTTTAGTCATAATTTAGGTATTAGGTTAATAATTTTATATTTTTATAAATATATTAATATTAAAAATTTAAAACTCTAATTTTCATTTTTCCCCTTCTATCGTCTCTCTCTCTCGCCCGCTTCTCTCTTCTTCCTCTCATCGCTCACGTCTCCCTTCTTCAGCCATCATCGTCGGAGAACAATACAACGATGACGAAGTCACCTTCGATTGTCGACTGATTGCAGCGGCGCACTTCCTGAGCAGCGGCGGCACTCGCAATCTGTTTTTATTCACAACACCTGCGATCGCACTCCATTATTATTTACCACCAGAAGATGGAGTCTCGCGATTGGTTCGGTGCTGCACACGGTGCTTAGAGTGCCGCCCAACTTGAATATGAGGAATGAGATTGTGTATCGTCTAGATGGTGAGGTTGTTAGTGATTTTGATCCCAAAATAGTGATGGTGGTGGTTGTCAGAACGACGAAGTCGCTGAGATATCGTCGCGTTTTTGTTTTCGATCTGCCTTCTATCTCCTCTCTCTCTCTCTTTTAGACGTCGTCGTGTTGTTGTGGTGGTGGTGGTGGTGGTGGTGGTGTGGCAGTGGCGGCAACGGGTTTTGTTGGTGGTGTGTTTGGCATCGACGGGGGTGGAGGTGGTTTCGCTGTGCAGCGTCGCGTTGTTGCTGTGATGTGGTGGTGTGTTGGCATCGAGGGGGGTGGAGGTGGTGGCGGGTGGTGGTTGTGGTGTGGTGGCGATGATGTCTGTGTTGTTGAGGGGACATGGATGATGGTGGATCTGGTTGTGGGGTTGGGATTTTTTTTGTTGGATCTGGTGACAGTTTTGTTGGTGGTGGCGCCGTAGAGTGGTGGCTTTCATTGGTGGTGGTAGTGATGGTGTGACGTTGGTGTCGTTGTGGTGGTGTCGAGATGAGGGTGTTCTCAAGTGGCGGTGGCATGTGACCCACTAGTTGGCGTATGTGACCAAAATTCGGTAATTTGTGTCTAAAAATATAATCCGTGACCAACCATTTTGTTATCTGTGACTAAAAATTATATAATCTGTGACCGTGAAAAAATCTATAACCTACTAATTTTGAAATATGT
>CAIGRO010205107.1:0-17345 GCA_903798355.1 Fraxinus baroniana
ACTATAGTAAAACCAGATACAAACAAGGCAAATGTGAAAACTCGTGTGACAAAAATGAATAGTGAATTTCAAGATGGCTGTTTTAATAGAAGAGTGATTACAAGTGTACAGAAAAAAAAATTTCATAGAAAGTTTACGCCTCCTCACAAAAAATAAATAATAATAATTAAAAAAATAAAATCCACCCCCACCTGTAACGTGAGTGTTTGTGAAATTACTCATCTCGACCACTTGCGCATACATTTACTTCTCACTTTTTAGGCAGCCAAAGTTTGATTGATCGATAACCAATGCCCCCACCTTGTAATCTTAAATCGCATGTTACGAGATTAGATTACACGATTCTTTATGTCGGTGTACTATCACTGTAGTTGACGGTCCTGATCTAGATATATACTTTATGCTGCGAACGGACGATCAAACTACTGATGTGGCATTAATGTAAATATACCGAAAGCCATGTCCATTTCTTAATCGTTGAAACCTGATGATACTGATCACCTCGTCAGCCCACTCGACCATAGCTCATAGACCTTATTTTCCCTCTCTTAACTCTCTTCAGTATCGAAGATATTTCAATACATAAAAACTGAATTTCATCTAGGTAGTCTGGTTTTTTGAATTGCGGAAACGATGTCGTTGAGGCCGAACGCGAGGACGGAGGTCAGGCGGAGCAAGTACAAGGTGGCGGTGGACGCGGAGGAGGGGCGGCGGAGGAGGGAGGACAACATGGTGGAGATCCGGAAGAATCGAAGGGAGGAGAGCTTGCTGAAGAAGCGCCGTGAAGGTTTACAAGCACAGCAGTTTCAGCCAACCGTCAACATCCCTCAGCAGGTGGACAAGAAGGTGAAAACACGCTTGCGATTGATCCTTCTGCTTTTTTGAATATCGTAGAGCTTTGATCTACTGGAGTTTTATGAGATTTGTTACACTGTTATAGTTGATTGTTGAACATGAAACTAGTTCTAGCTCAGTGTTCAATTTCGAATTCGGCTAGGGAGTTTAGTATTTTTTTTTAACTATACTTGTAGATCGCAATACAATCGATTTTTAATTCGGGAAGAAATGTGAGATGACAATAGTTTTATTTGATTTGATTTGTCTTTGCTCTAGTTGGAATAATCTGACTACGGTTTTGTGCTATTGTATTTACATTTTTCATTGTTTCAGTTGGAAAGTCTTCCGGAAATGATCGCTGGCGTTTGGTCAAATGACGGCACACTACAACTCGAGGCCACAACTCAGTTTCGCAAACTTCTTTCAATAGGTAATTAGATAATTAAAATCTTCGTTGATGCTATTTAATTTGAAATGGATCTTATTACTGTCTAGTGTTAATTTTTCTTTCAGCTGGTTCTGTTTTAATTAATTGTTTACGCAGAACGAAACCCACCAATTGAGGAAGTAATACAGTCTGGAGTTGTTGCTCGATTTGTTGAGTTTCTTGCAAGAGATGATTACCCGCAGCTTCAGGTTTAAATTTGGGCTAATAAGTGCTTCTTCTTGTATATTTCTTGTGTTTCAACTGCTAATTTTTTTTTGCATGATGCATTGAGTTATTCCTATCTCTAGTTCGAGGCAGCTTGGGCTCTTACAAACATTGCATCTGGAACATCTGATAACACCAAGGTCGTGATTGATCATGGCGCAGTTCCCATTTTTGTGAGACTTCTTAGTTCCCCTAGCGATGATGTTCGCGAACAGGTAGATGTTGTATATAATATAATGGCACTGTGCTTTAGCTTTGAGTTTTACTTTTTCGGCTGTTTTTGTCTTTATGTTCAAGTACTTTATGTAGGCAGTTTGGGCATTAGGAAATGTCGCTGGTGACTCACCAAAATGTCGTGATCTTGTCCTTAGTTATGGAGCGTTAATGCCCTTATTGGCACAATTTAATGACAAAGCAAAGCTATCCATGTTGCGAAATGCAACGTGGACATTGTCAAACTTTTGTCGGGGAAAGCCACAGCCTCAGTTTGAGCAGGTCTGTGCTATTATTACTTTGCTTTTCTTATTTGATGCATATCAATACTGCTGGACGTTTTATATTGAAGCAATGCCGTTTGAAAATTATTGAACAGGTGAAGCCTGCCCTCCTTGCTCTTGCTCATCTGATACGCACAAATGATGAAGAAGTTCTTACTGATGCATGTTGGGCACTGTCATATCTATCTGACGGGACAAATGATAAAATTCAAGCTGTGATCGATGCTGGTGTTTGCCCTCGTTTGGTTGAACTTTTGCTGTCAGTGAAAAAATCCTATTTGATATCATTCTATATTTTTTACTTCTATGTTCGTGAAATTCATTTGTAACTTCAGTTTTGTATGTTGAACTTCATAGTCGTGCTCATTGGGTTTCTTGTGGTTTATAGACATCCTTCGCCATCTGTGTTGATTCCTGCCCTGCGCACTGTTGGTAATATTGTGACTGGAGATGATATCCAGACTCAGGTATACAGCTGGCTCTTGTACTTAACCTTTATTAGAGAAATTCTTTTTAAACATGTGAATTTGTTTTCACACGGTTAAGCAATTGGTTGATTCACCCCTCCAGTGGTCTCCAATCTCCACAGCCTACTAAATTTTACTAGCGAACTCTTGTTGACTTGTTTCATGTATAAAAATGTCATCTGGACTTGTACTTATGATGGTCTACGTACCAATCCCTCTGTTCTGTATCATATTCTCCTTTCTCCTTGTCAAGGATACAGAAAATGCATTTCAATGCTTGATGGTTCATGGTCCACGTTTATTTATTTTGCAAAGTATGGTCTTGTTGCTGTTGTATTGCTAAATAATCATTGTTTTGTGATATTCACCATCTGCGTTCAGTTTTGATGCAATGATCACAGTATGTTTGAAGCGCATACCTCCTTTTGTAATCCAGATACAGCATACTTTCAAAAGGTTACCTTGTGAAAACAATAGAATGTGGAAATACCAAGGGTATGGTCAAGTCTATACAAACACAAATTCATTATGAGTCTACAAGTGGTAGAAGATGATTGTTAGTTATTTTTTGGAGAAAGAAGACTTGAAAAAGTTACTTAGGTTGCTCCTTTGTCATCTTATGCCTCTTTATGCATGTTTGGCCGGTCTTAAAAGTAGATCACCTTACTTTTAAGAAAATTTTGTTTCAAAACATGTTTGGCCTTGAACTTTTTCTCAAGTAAAGAGAAGTTACTTATTTGATATTGAAATCTCCCTTACTCTCTAAATAATTTACTTATTTTCAACTTGGACTAGAACATATGTAACATTTTTTTAAATATTTAAGTAAAAAGTAAAAACTTATTTGATTGTAAGATCTTCCTTTCGTCAAAATCACTTTGGACCAATACATACATAATAAAAATTATATTCTTCTCTTATAATTGAACTTTTTTAATGAATAGTGCTATCTCCACTTATGCTGAACACTAATTTGGGTGGCAACTTAATGGTATTAAATAATAGATTCGTTTAAATGCAAGGTCACGTGATCCATTTAATTTGATCTATCAAGTGTGGCCATTTAAACTGGAGCTAGATAGCATTATTGTTTTTTAAAATTGTGCCAAGCATGCTCTTGGTCCAGTATAGAAAAAATATTTGTTACATGAGGAAAGTGTAAAAAAGTTGTTTGGATATTATTGATTTTGCTATTATTTTTTAATGTGCTTGTGGTTATGAGGTATTCATCAATGATCATTGGTGTTTGATATGAGTCTAATATGTGAATATTGGCACTCAATGCATTTCTATTGTGCATGTGATCCTTTCTTCTTAGTATGAATGGATGATTATCTTGATGATTATGAAGCGGAAATCTACCTTTCATTTTACCGATCTTTCTGCTTTTTTGTCTTTTATCTTTTATATTGTTGGTCTTTAAGCACTTGCTCTTTCATATATGATACCCTTGGAATGTTTATCATATGTCTATATGTGGTGTTTCTTTTTTATCATCATCGAATGTTTAACAGAAGTTTCCTACTTTCTCATCATTTCTCTTTGTTACAACACCACACGAATTTCTTGTCTTCACTTTCTTAAATGGCCTCCATTTTGTTCCAACGCCAATTTAATTGTTTGAACATCTTTGTAGTGACTTGGGAATCTCTTGGTTTTCATTTAAATCAAATGATTGAAATCCAATTTCCTTTTCAAAATAGTTGTGCTTAGTTATGTGCAGTGAAATTCATGATTCAGCACTTGTCCTTGTACGAACATATTATCAACTAAAATGTGAAAAATGGTTGGGCTAGGAAAAAAGTAAGCATGCAAAATAAGAGTTGTCAATCGGCCACGGACTCGTGCATACTGGGAGCATATGACTTCAAGGGATGTACTCAATAGAACGGGCAATCACTTGCCATTTTTGTAGAAGATAAAATCCAAAAGACCCTTATTAGCGTGAGGTAGATTGATTTGAGTGCGTAATAGGTCGGAAATTCCAGCAATAGATTGAACGGTAGAAAGGATTGAAAATGCAATTTACTGTTTATTTAATATATCGCTTACTAGGCTTCTTTTATGATTATTTTTTATATAATTTTTTCGAGCACTTGTGATCTTTGAAAGATATTTATTGGTTTCTGAAATCAATTCTATTGCTTTTCATCAAATTTTTTTGTCTTTATTCTTATGTATCAATTCTATAGCTCTTCGTCAAATTTGATTGTCTTTATCTTATGCAGTCCTTTACTGTCCTTGAACTATGCATCTTAACTCCTTTTAAATCATTTAATGGAATCTTAGTCGTGGTTCTGAAGGTATATGGGGGCATTTCTTGGTATGCCGTTGTGATGTACTGTTAAGGGTCCTTTGACAGGAAAATATTTTACATGTTTAACAACCCCAATGATTTGAAATTTTGAATGGTGGAAATGTGAAAAGAGTAGTCAATTCTTTGATGAACCCTTTTTCGACTCGGTATCAGCTGGAGCGATCAACCCAAATACACAAGTATATTTTAAAAAGTCAAGTTGACTGCCTTCTAAATGAAACTCTAATAAGAATTTCACTCCTATTACCTAAGGACTAAGCGCATTACCTGAGAATAAGTTCACTTCTGTTTAATTGTTTTCAGGTTATTATTGAGAATCGGGCTCTTCCTTGTCTGCTTAACTTGCTGACTCAAAATCATAAGAAAAGCATCAAGAAGGAAGCTTGTTGGACCATTTCAAACATCACTGCTGGAAATAAGGATCAGATTCAGGTATGCAAATTACTATGGAAGTTGATTTTTTATTTTATGGTTTGTTGGGGGGCGGTGAGGGGGATGAAGTAAAAATGACTGTCAAGTATTTTTTTGAACGTCAGGACTGATGATTTTTCTCTTGCTGTCTTGTTAAAGATATTCACTATATTTTTTTGTCCTGTAGTAGCATTTTTATTTGATGCAGGCGATTTGTAGTTCTGTTTTTTGTGTAAGTATGAGTCTTCAATTTATCTCTTACGATACTGGTTACTGAGGATGTGCCATCTGAATACACAGGCTGTGATTGAGGCTGGTATTGTTTCACCTCTTGTTCAATTGCTTCAAAATGCTGAATTTGAGATAAAGAAAGAGGCTGCTTGGGCTATTTCAAATGCCACGTCTGGGGGAACTCACGAGCAAATCAAGTATAATCTTTTGTAGCAATTATATCAGTCATGTAGGTTACTGTACATTTGGGTTAAGTAATAATACATCGACTTGGTGGCAGGTTCTTGGTGCTAGAGGGTTGTATAAAGCCATTGTGCGACCTTCTAGTTTGCCCAGATCCAAGGATTGTCACGGTCTGCTTGGAAGGTCTTGAGAACATACTGAAGGTTGGAGAAGCTGAGAAGAACCAAGGCAACACCAAAGATGTGAATATCTTTGCGCAAATGATTGATGATGCAGAGGGTCTAGAGAAGATTGAGAACCTCCAGAGTCATGACAACAATGAAATATACGAGAAAGCTGTGAAGATACTTGAGACGTATTGGTTAGAAGAAGAGGATGAGCAGCTGCCCTCTGGTGAGACTGCACAATCCGGATTCGACTTCGGAGGTGAACTTCCAGTTCCACCAGGGGGTTTCAAATTCGGTTGAAGGTAAAGTAATCACTCTTCCATAGTTTCTGCAACTGTGTAGCATGGCTCGACTGTCAGCATATTTGGAAAAGTTTAAAAGATCTACTAAAAGCATGTATGGGAAGTGTTCGTAAAAAGTTTAAATTATAAATAGATAGAAATGAGTGGAAGATAAATTAGTACTTGTGGGTCCCTCATAATGCGTGGATAAAAAGTGGCTTGAGCATTTATAAAGATGAGCCTAATAAGTTCTAGAACAAAAATATTTTTGTTGGCCAAAGTTGAGAATTAGTTTCTTATTTGAAAGTAACCTCATTCTACTGACAAAAGTAATTTTTTTTCTCTGGAAACTTTTTTTTTACTTATGCAAACTTGTTTGGACACAAAAATTTACTTGAAAGTAAGTTTGACTTGCTATTAAGCTTCACCCATACATGCTGTGTGTATTTGTCCTGGGGTGTTAACTACTATTGTTGTCATCCTTTGCCGACAGTCATATAATTTTATGGGTGTTACATATATTTGAGGTGAAAACTCCTCAGGGTTGGGGCATTCGTTGGTCATTATCCTGGTGACATTATCCTGGCAATATTTATTTAGAAGTTAGAGCCAATATGTGTTTCTGGCCTTTTCTTCAAATTTGTGTATCAACAATGAAATTTGACATGGTTGGGAAAATTTGCAGGATGTTTTCTTTCCTTATTGGAAGTACTCTTGATCTGGCCGGTCAAACTTTTTTCAAGAGTCGGGTGGGCTATCTGTCTGTAATGTTTTCGTGTCGGGTGCAGATGCAGTTGTGATTGAAGATATGCAGTAGAAAGGTTAGATGGTAACACTTGATCTTGATTTGCAAGCTAAAACCACTGGAACAATCCGTGTTTTTCTACTTTCGGATCTGTCTAGTCTATTTGTTTTTCCTATACGGATGAGAATGTCATCATACGCGTCAGTTATATACTATGTTGAAAGCGTTTTCTGTCACGTTGGAGCAAATAAAGAGAAAAGTGTCTTATATGTAATTTTTTGTGAATGTACTAGTCGGTTTTACTTGTGTGTTCATAATTTACAGTCATTAATTAAAATTCTTTGCCGTTAAGTTTTGGTATATCGGTTTTGCTAGTTGTACATCATCATGTACTCACCCCTCTCACATGGGGTTAAGACCTGCTTGAATAAAAAAATATTTTATACAAGTGGGTCCCACCCCAATTTGAGGGGTGTACACCCTTATGTACATTTTTGATGTAGAAGTAGAATTATTCTTGGTATATTCAAGTTATTTTACGTATTTTGAGTTGATTCTTGTAGCTGTTGTGCATGCGTTCAGACTTCCCTTTTTATTGCTTCCCCTTTTGCTTGTTTAATTAAGAGTTTTGTTGACAGTTTCATGATGTGACGCGTAATTTGGCCATTGATTTGAATGATGGCCAATTTTTTTACACATCATGTAATGTCAACCTAGATGTCCAAAAGAAGTTGATGAGGCCTTGCTCTTGTATTTGCTCGTCTAACCTCATTCCGTAGATTAACAAGATGTTAAACATATTTGATTGCTTTTCTCAAGATCGAGAGATTGGACACTAGAAATTCCACAAGATTAGAGAAGGTTGCACACTTGGAATTGAAGTATCGTCATTAGATTCATCTATGGTTTCAAAGAAATTTTATGTAGTTTTTCCTGTCAGGTTGTTCATGTTCCATTGTAAAATCTGAAAAACCCAATTAAAAAAGAAAAATAAATAAATAACATAATGAAGAACCAATACTAATATTCATAAAAAATGTGATCAAGTAAAAAAATCAGCTCAACTCAAGAAATCCCAATCGTTCATTAGCAGTTAATAAATCTCAATTGTTCTATACTCGATAAGTTCAATTCAATTGTCCAATGCTCATGACCAAATTGGATGAACCATTGAAGAGCAAAAACCAGAAACTTGGAGATCTTTCGTGGAAATCTGCAAAATTACCAACAGAACATATAAATTTCAGCAAAAAAGGACATAATGTTCTAGTATTGAACAATCAGTTAATTTAAAGGATCACGCTACAAGTATCTAATCATTTACATAATACATTACATAATTGACAAGTATCGCGTATCCATCGGCAGTCTACAATTTTTGACTTTTCCACACTTCTAATCCACGGCTAGATTTCTTTCACATGAACTTATGTAATCCATTATGTACATGGAGAATTATCCTAATTTAAAACCCTAAACTTGATCTTTAGTATTGAACACTAATATATATATATTTTTTTTACCGAATTAATCTGTTAATTAAAACCCTAAGTAAAGCCAACAACTTGCGTTACTTTCCCCACTCAAAATCCTAGACGCGTGAAGAAACTGTTCTACGGTCATGTTTCAAGCACATCTGCTATTGAACATATTAAAATTTCCCATCTATTGTTTATTTGAAGAGAGGATAAATTAGTGATTTTACAATGTTTTATAAAGAAAATAGATGATAAGGACCTTTTGTGCAATAAAGAGAAACAATAAGGACGTTTTGCACCAATTATCCATATTTGACAGAAGGTGGCAAAAATGACCCAACACTGCAAAAAAAGGTTGAAATGAGGGTACGATTGTCAAATTTGAAACGATATGAATTATTTGCGCAATTAGTATAAACGATGGGGAGGACATTTGTGCTAATTACCTTGAAAAATTGGCCTTTGAAATTTCCTCGTTTTTATATTTTCATCGCTATTATGTTCATTATTTAAGTGTTTTATAACCTCATCATACCTATAACTATTGCTCATCGACGTCAAATATTATCGAACATTTTTCAATAATATCTTGAAAATATCAATAAAAATGCAAGTGTCTGCAGTAAGCTAACCTACAAAAAAGTAACGAAAAATATTTTTTAGAAAATAAAATGTTTTCCTTGTTTTGAAGAAAATAAAAACCTACTCTCCCCAAATAAAATATTTTCCTTAAAAACAAAGAAAATTAGCCATATTTTCAAAAGTTGGAAAATATTTTCAATGGAAAGAAAAAATAGTAATCAAACATTTCAAAGTATGAATTTAGGTGAAAATTTGATATTTTCCATGAAAAATAAATACAATCAAACACACTCTTAAAAGTATTTTCATTGGATTATTAGCACAAAATGTCCTTACGTTTGAAGTTCATTGTGCAAAACGTCCTCACTTTTCATTTTTTTTTTATTTTCATCCCTATTTACATATTTCATTGCTAAAAATCATCATTTTCATCCATTTTTACCCTCCTATTTAAATAAAACAAAGAGAAAAGGAAAGAAAAAAATAAAGAATTGATTGTAACAATAATCCTTAATTTTTCAAAAAGTTACAAATGGGTCCAAATAAATAATTAAAAATTAAAACTGTCGTGTGATCGTTAGATATTGAACCAGCAGCTTCGGCGACAAACCACTATTGGAGAATTGCGAGGGAATAGAAGCATTTTTTCATTCGGAGAGATCTGGAACTTCCTTGAGAAGATATTGGGAAAATGTACAAAATTAAATTTTTAAAAGAGATAGAATTGTATGTGTGTGTAGAGAGAGAGAGAGAGAGAAGGTTGCGAGATTGAAGCAATAGGAATAAACTACACATTATGCACATAGAAAGGACAGATTTTTAGAACAAGGCAATCAAAAATCAACAAGAAATCAATCCGGCAAGTGTTTCGAGATGTTATTTGTCGAGCAAAACCATTGGAAATTCTTGTCGTTGTCACTCTTAGTGGCGTCGAAAAATCCTCATTGCTAGAAATTCTAGCCGAAAAAATTACACAACAATCTGCATCTAGTGGCAGCAATGAGCCGAGCCGGCCACAGGCTCGGCTCGTCAAAGTGACAAGCTGCGCTCAAGCTTGTTCAAGCACGAGCCTAGCCCACTAACTCAAGTTTTTTTTCTTAATTTTTTTTTTTCTTTTTTGTTCACATTTTTTATGAGGTTCGTGGGCTCGTAGGCACGCAATCTCAGCGAATCGAGCCGTCCATGGGTTGAGTTTGGATGGGCGAACTGATGAGCTACTAGGCCCTTTGCTACACATATCTGCATCCATTTATGTTGATCGAAACCCATTTGAGTAAAACCCATATCAAGAAGATATTAGGCTATGTTACGTTAGTTTCACTCTTTACAGTTGAAGAAACCTCGAAATTCAGTGCAAAGATTCGATTAAAGCAGCAGGAATCGCTGCTAAGTTCAAGGGTCAAGTGTTTGATTCAAGAACTGGGTTGAGTCATTTTACCGAGCACGTGTTGGCAATGACCGAATTCGAGGCATTTCAGCGGGGAGAGGCGGCATGTCTCCATTGATGGGGTGGGGTGATGAAGTGATTTTTAGTTTTGATTTTCAATTATTTATTTTGGACTCATTTGTAATTTTTTCTTTTAGGATTATAATTGCAATTAGTTATTTATTTTGTCTTTTATTTTTTTTTTAAATATGAGGGTATATTTGTCATTTCGCAACCTTTTATTGAGAAAACGGATGAAATGGATGATTTCTACAATAAAAGCTGTAAATATGGATAAAAATGCAAAAAATAAAATAAAACGTGAAGACGTTTTGCACAATACATTTCATTTGTATGGACATTTTGTTATAATAAACCTTTTCCATTTTGGGATGTATTTGAGCCACATTATTTTGGAAGAATGTATTCTAGAATAGTAAATTGTTGGAGAATATATGGTTGAAAAAAAAAAAAAAAAGTTATTGATGTGACGGAAAATATTATTTTATTGAAAAATGTGTGGTTGAAAATAAGTAGAGTAATGAAAATGAAAATTTTAATGTGTATCAAACAGGCGCTTGAATATAACATATCTAGTGTGTGTGTGTGTATATATATATATATATATCACGGGGGAAAGATTACCTAGATTTGCATCAGACAACATTTATTTAAAAATAATGGACAGAAAAACAGAAACAACTGTCTAGATGTCCTCTACTTGCAACTTGCAGAGTAAACTAGAAGGAGAAATTAACTCAAAACAAATCAATCAAATTAAATTATTTAGGAATTATTGGTTGGGAGCCAGACCAAAAAATATGGCTCTTCTATCCTCACATTAACATAATAATAAAATAATAACAAGCATTATTATATTAGGGCTACTTGGATCATGTTTGGCTATGCATGTAAATTTAACTATTAATTTTAAGTTTCAAGTAAATAAGTATTCAAACATTGTAACGTAAAGCAATGGCTATTCCATTTCCATGGCTAAGAATTCAAACTAGAGCATGAAGTTACTATAACTCGTGTAAACAATAAGTTGGTTTTGTCCATGAATGAACAATCATAATTTTCCCTCGTCGACAGCCACTCCTTGTACTAATTGTTGGCCCTCTCTAATTGTAATTTCTATGTTAAAATTTACTTATTTTGACAATAAAAATAGATATTATTTTTTAAGAAGGTAACCAACTTGTTTTTATTTTTTAACCACAAAATAGTTATTTATCTCGAACTTTACATATTTACATATAAGTAAATCTGGTGGGAAACTAAAAAATATGTTTGTCCCACATATGAAGTGGATAAAAACTAAAACCATTTTAAATTTACATATAAGTAAATTTGGTGGGAAACTAAAAAATATGTTTGTCCCACATATGAAGTGGATAAAAACTAAAACCATTTTATAAAGGATTACACTTTTGAATGGTGTAATCATGTGTAGCATAAGGACTCTTCACGTGCGTGCGCAGGGGGTGCAAATCATAGATCGAAATGAGTTTCGAACCTTGAAATTGTGTGCGGGCGCGAAATTTGCCCTTTAGAAATGTCCACGATTTGCTACATTTTTATTTTTTAATTGACTTTTCATTTTCTGAAACTATTGAAACTTCAAAACTTCTGTGGTAATTGCCATAAAGTGAATGGTAAGTTACAAAATCTAACTCTTTATATATCTCGATTTTTTTTCAGTTTTCAACTCACAAATTTCATCTAAAAATTCATCGCATAAGTTCGAGTTTGTCTTCGTTTTCAGTTTCTATTTCAGACTTTGTGGTAATATTGTTAAGGCACTAACTCAGTTCGTCGAAGTAAAATCTGTTGTGCTCAGATTTTACTGTTTTACCATTATATCTTGGGAAGCAGACGCTCAAATTATACCTTAAGCACGTACGGCGGAGGGGGGGGGGGTGAATCTTTAAAAAATGCGGTATTAGCAATATTCATTTAAAAAATGTTGTTGAATCTTAATTATATAGATCTCTTTAGCAACATTCACTTATTAGAATGTTGTGATAGACTCATTTAACAACACTTAATTAACGAATGTTACCTTTTGCATGCTGCAAAATGCCATTTTTTTGGTAGTGTGTGTCAACCTTTGAGGAAGTGTATGTTTATGAAAATTGTAGCTCAAGCTATCCTTGGTGGATACGGTCTAGTCTAGCCTATGTTATTTTAAATTATTTATTCCAGTTTGATATTACTATCAAATGCAAAGAAAAATGAATGCATTTCCAGACACACACTAGCACATGACGG
Source organism: Fraxinus baroniana (assembly GCA_903798355.1). Lineage (NCBI taxonomy): Eukaryota > Viridiplantae > Streptophyta > Magnoliopsida > Lamiales > Oleaceae > Fraxinus > Fraxinus baroniana. The sequence goes on from CAIGRO010205107.1 coordinate 12,549, forward strand.
GTGTAATTTTAACTTATGGGACTGTGGGAGCACTTTATATGACTCACACGAACTGGTTTCTATTATCCATTTACTTGAAAGAAATTACTTGGTATTGCCTTATCTAAGTGGATCAAGAAATACAAAAGAATCAAATTTGATTTCGTTATCATCATCAGTTCGATTTGAATAGAAAAAGGCTGCAGGTTCCAGCAAGGTTAGAGGGTCTTCTGTTGTTAAGTTTTTGAAGGATCTTTTGGAGGGAAACTTGTGGAAGAGGAAGAAGAAATACGGGATTTCTCCGAGTTCTAGCACAAAAAAATTGAAGATCAATGTAAAAAATGTTTTAGAAGCACGCGGTTCTAAAATTTGTACTAGGAATAGATCAAGGAATAAATGTTACAAAGGTTGAAGTTAACATGTACGAAGTTCATTTCAAGAAGTCACTTTTATTTATATTTTTCTGGGTGAATTTTTCTTCTTAATGGATCAAAATTTCAAGAAAATATATATAAAAAAATACATCTCTTTTTCAGTTTTTTTTCCTCTTAGATTTCTGTTCTTCAAATGTATGTTCTTCGGATTTGTTTTGCTCCATTTAAATTCTTAATTCAAGACTTGCACATGGATCATGTCGTGTCCACGTGCGTGCGCAGGGATTACACTTTCGAATGATGTAATCATGTGTAGCATAAGGACTCTTCACGTGCGTGCGCAGGGGATGCAAATCATAGATCGAAATGAGTTTCGAACCTTGAAATTGTGTGCGGGCGCGAAATTTGCCCTTTAGAAATGTCCACGTTTTGCTACATTTTTATTTTTTAATTGATTTTTCATTTTCTGAAATTGTTGAAACTTCAAAACTTATGTGGTAATTGCCATGAAGTGAATGGTAAGTTACAAGATCCAACTCTTTATATATCTCGATTTTTTTCAGTTTTCAATTCACAAATTTCATCTAAAAATTCATCTGTATAAGTTCGAGTTTGTCTTCGTTTTCAGTTTCTATTTCAATCTTTGTGGTGATTTGTTCAGGCACTAACTCAGTTCGTCGAAGTAAAATCTGTTGTGCTCAGATTTTACTGTTTTACCGTTATATCTTGGGAAGCAGACGCTCAAATTATACCTTAAGCACGTACGACGGAGGGGGGGGGGGCGAATCTTTTTTAAGGAAACTGTGTGTAACACAGGTCTCGGGTTAAAAGTTTATTACTATTTCTTCATTAATTTTTTGTTATTTCTTACTGTAATTAACAAATCATTGGATTTGTTATATATATAATTTAATCTGTTATAATATATAAAAAAGCATGTGTAAATACGGTGTTTAAGCCTATACGTTATTTAAACTGCAAATTCGATATCAAGTGTGTAAAATCGGTGTTCATTCTGCATATACGAGATCTAAGCTATAAATACGGTAACTCTTTCATATACGGTTATTGTTACATATACGGTAACCCTTGCAAATACGGTAACTGTGTATATATGGTATCGGTTGCATATATGGTATCAGTCTTGTATATACGGTATCTAGTATAGAAACACTTGTCTAACAGTTATTTGAAGGAATAGGTTTTGGTTGCACCCTGTTTGGTGTTGAGGCAAGAAAAATGGGGTTGTCTTCTAAATTTCTAATACCAACAGAATATAATGAGACGGATTTTGTCTTCCAACTTTTTTTTTCCAACTTTATGTCCTTGATCTTTTCTTAGAATTTTTTTAAATAATTAAGGTTTATGTTAAATGATCTGCCAGACAATTTAAATTAGGGTTCCTATTTTCAACTTTAATTAACTAATCTTATTTCCATATTTAAGAGAGTTGGTTATAGATACGAGAACTTATAAAATCTCATGCTGGTCAAGTAAAATAGAAATGTGGCGTTAGTGTGGCATGTGCTTTGTTAACATTAAACTTACAATTTTAGTATTTACATGTCTATAAATTATATTATCGTGGACGATGCTTTTCAAAAAGAGTAAGTAGAGACTATATAATTACACAATAACCATTGGTAGGAAAACAATAATGGAATTTCTCCTAGCTAAAAAATTAAAGTATAAACAGTTATTTTAATATTCACGTTTCAAAATAAGTAAATTAATTTATTATAAAACTAGTCAGAGTTGAACGAGCATTACTCGTTATTCTCAAATATTTTATAAGTATCGTAAAAGTAATATTTGATATCAATTTGTTGAGATGGTTTTGATAAGTCTCACACAAACTAAAAAAAATAAAATTCGGGGTAGAAATTTAAGGGAAGAAAATTGAATTTTCAAAACTCAATTTCTATGATTCAATTTTTTTGTGATTATGAAATATTACAAATAAGCAACATTTTTAGACTGCATTTGGTACGTAAGAATTAATTTCTAATACATGAATTTAAACACCCATTAAAATTACTAAATACATGAATAGAAATAAATCCATTTATAATAAAGCTAGATTTATGTAGATCGTGATTCGTCAAGTTTAGATTCATTGAGTCTAGATTAATGTGAATGTCAATTAATTGAGAATTAATAACATGAAATTCATACGTGACAACGATTTTGTAGTATTTATTACATATTGAAAAATATTATTGAAATAATTAAATTGTACTAATGTTAAAATCATTAAAAAAATAATTCTCAATTGATGTTATGTGCCCTTATTTGATACTGATTTTTCTTAAAATATATGTTTCTTTCTATTCTTTTCAGTCACATATTTTTAATAAGATAATATTATATGTAAATACAAAATCATTTCTTATTTTCTTTCTATCATTCTACTATTTTAAAATGCATTCTTATTATAAAAATGAGAAAAAAACGTGCTCTTATCATATTGAGAATATATTTAAAAGTGAGCAAGTCAAATAGAGTGACTTTTGACCGTGACACCTTTGAGGTCAATATCAAATCTATTCTCTTGCTTCTGTAACTTTGCTCATCTATAAAATCACAATTAAATTTTTTTTTTTTGACAAATTACAGTAATTAATAGTTTGGTACAAAATGTTTTCTTTTTAGAAGGCCTTTTTTGTTTGAGAAATTACTCACCAATATGTAATATATTTTTACAAAATATCTTGAACTTTAATTTTATAGCATTTTGGTGATTTAAAAACTTTAAAATTTTACATAAATATCATTTTATTTATGATGTTTTTCTTGATTCAACACGACATGTTTGATCAAAGTTATTAAAACTTAAAAGAGAAAACATAAACTAGGGTTCTTGATACGTAGAATTACGAGCGAGGTGGCAAAATTTTGGTGATTTAAAAACTTTAAATTTTACAAAAATATCATTTTATTTATGATGTTTTCTTGATTCAACACGACATGTTTGATCAAAGTTATTAAAACTTAAAGAGAAAAAATAAACTAGGGTTCTCGATGCGTAGAATTACTAGCAAGGTGGCAAGCGATGCAAGCTTGCATTTCTCCTCACACCACACAAACTATCTTACTCTATATGCTCGAACGAACTAATCGCTGGAAATTTAATTATTTGAAATCAGACGTGAAAAAGATGCCTCTTTTCATGAAGTTAACACGAACCTTGAAATCTTATATTTTTCTATGTTTCTTTGTGAGTTTTCATCTTTCTTGATATAAACTCAAATAAGCTTGTAATTTCTCGGACCTATTTGCCGGTAGATCCCATAAGCAATCACAACATATTCCGATTTTTTTCTTCCATTCTTTTTTGCGGTTTGGTTTCCATCCTCTCTTTCTTCAAAGTTATTTTGTCAACAAATTTATTACAAAAGGTATTTCCTTTGTCTTATCAAGTCCTTTATGTTCGTAAACGATTAGAGAACGATAGATAAATTTTGTCCGCACATATTTGTTTAGTCTTATCATTTTTTATTTTTTCAAAACAATTACATTAGGAAGGTGAAAGAACGAGAAAATGAAAGGTAGAACAGTTGACAGTTGTTAGTCAACTTCAACACATGTATCACTTTCGTTCTTTCCATATTTGAAATAAGTTACATTGACTTAAAATCGTATCTTTCCAAAATTTGCCCCGAAACAATCGACGCGTAACTGAATGATCCAACTCACATTTACCCTTTTGACCACGCGATTTGTGATTCAACAATAGGAGCAAGAGTATAGTAAATTGATGCTTTTTCTCAAAAGAAAACCTCTCTGTTTATCATTTTCTCTAAGTTCGTTTATTAGGATTTAATCTAACGTATCAATCTCCTCCGAGCCAAATTTTTTCCCATGTGTACCAATTTATATGATAAAGATAATATTTATTAAAAAAATTCCACGTGTAACGGGTGACTCATCACAAGGTGCGAAGAGGGATCACAAGATAAAAAGATCACGATCATAGAGTGTAGATGAACGGCCAACAATGATCTAATGGAAATTCAAAATTAAGGGTTATTTTAGTCATTTCATACGAAATATTAGTGTTTGCTAGGGTTTCGTGTACGGCTGACCAGGCTTCCTTGTTTGTCTCCCTCTCTTCCCATCATATTCTCATATATAAACCCCTGAATCTACCCGCAATACACACATCAGCACACAAAATTTCTCTATCCAGAACCTGTGATCACCAAAATCGGTGCGGTTTTGTGATCACTCTCTGGATTTTTTTTTCCCTGAAATATCTTGTGGGTTTTTTATGTTTCATTGTTAAAGGTTTGATTCTACTGTCCATCGAATAAATTATTGACACACCCACCAAGAGCTATACAGTACTTGGGCTTACAAACACTGTACACCTGTCAGTGTGTGTTTCTTGATCCTTTTGAGTAGAAATAATCTGATCTGCTTCATAATATGGATCTGAAAGAAG
>CAIGRO010205109.1:0-21860 GCA_903798355.1 Fraxinus baroniana
TCACTACGAATATCATTACTCGTAATATTAGAATTACCTTGTAATTATACAATATCGAATTAAAATACACTAATAAAAGAATGTATTGTATAACATATCAAAAATTGAGGCGGCTAGCATTTGAATTTATTGAATTTCTTTAGAAAAAATTTAGTTGAATTTGCATCGCATAAGCGACTGAAAGAAAAAAGATGAGATTTGTTGCATACATTTCTCTTTGTTTTTTTGTTGCTAACTTATTATCATTCACAAAATAATTCTTGTTAGCATATGAGATACGAGAAGACTCCGACCCGTTATATTAGAAATGACATCACCTCATTTTATTTTTATTTCAAACGAGAACGAACGTAATGAGATATCATGTGAAGCAAAGGAAAATAATCAAAGAGACATGCAAATGTGGATTTTCAGTCAAAATTGGTAAGACGTCGTTTGTGTTGTGATTTGAAGTGCGTCTCATTTAATTACGAGATAGTCAAATACCCACAAATATAGATTCAAAGTTATTTTTTCTTGTAATAAAGTTAACTCGAGTGATAAGAATGAATCATTATCGAATGATAGATCTAAATTCGAGTCACAATCAAGATGTAGGGGTTAAAAAAAAAATTTTTATCTTAAAGTAACGTGAGGTCAAACACAATCAAAATAAAAGACGAAACATGATATTAATAAAGACAAACAAGTTGCAATGTTTAAACCTAATTTTAACCTAAAAGTTTGACATTTTAGACTTTCTCAACCATATAAATGGAGAAAAGAGATTATTATATTTATATATTATTTTGTGGCCAATTCCCTTTAAAATTGTACATAAATCTTTGTTGAGTGAAAAATAATGAAGAGAAAGATTTTAAAAATACGAAATTACGTCAAAAGCTTTCCACTTTATGCTTTCGTGATGGATTAATTTCTATTTACATTACTATGCATTACGACTGTATAAATGTAATGACATCCGGATCGAACCTACCTACGCAATAGGGTGCTATCGTGTCCAAAATTCTCCAACCCAAAACCCTCTTCGCGGGTTTCATTTTCTCTCACATTCTACACGAAGCAAATGCTCTAGCCAAACAAGCTTTTTTCACCGTTCACTGTAAAATTTGGGTTATCCTGTCGAATGCTTGTGAAACGATAATTGCAATTCATTATTATTTTAAGAAAGATAAAACATTGAGTAGACAATAAAATCAAATTCAATTTTTCACGAATTTATTCGAGAATAGGGCTTAACATAAAAGGCATATCCATGTTACTTAAAAAAATGAAATGAAATAAAAACTTTTTTAAATAAGGTTTTATTTCATTTTATTTTTTAAAGTAATGTTTTTTTTTTGTAAATAATTATTTTTTATATATATGTAAATGTAAAGTTATCGTTTTACCAATTTTAAAATTACTGAAAAGAGGTTGGATGGTCGTGTTGAAACATTTATGATATTGAATTACCATGGTGAAATGTCGTACAAAATTGAGTGGTCATAATGAAATAATGCCAAATTGGACGGTCATAATGACATTAAATATAAATTGGATAGTTCCCGTGAAACAAAATTAAAATGAATGACCATTGTAATAATTACTATAAAGTTGGATGGTATTAAGTATTAAAATCAAATTTTTAGTAGATTTTGATAAAAGTTGTAAGATGTGTTGTTGAAAAGTTGTGAGACCTGTAAAATAAGTAATTGAAATGAATTCTTGATTTTGATTTATTGTTAAATTTAAAATCTAGATTTTAATTGATAACAAACGGGGCTTAACTCTATTACATGGTACAAAAACAGCAAACGCCAGCCTATTTCTCCATTCATTTTTTTATATTCAACCATCCCCCGCCACTCTCTCCCTCCCGGTTTCGTTCTCATTTTCTCCAGGAAAATTCATTTTCATTTCATACCATTTCCCCATAATATCCCATCTTCTTCATTTTCTTAGATTTTACTGATAGGGTTGTATTATTTCTTTGTATTAGAACCCCATTTCAAGAACAAATTTCCATTAAATTTTTCCTGAATTTTCTCGATAACAACGAACGGCATATCATATTTTCTTGAAAAGGCTGGTTTGAGTTTTAGTGTGTGGTATAAGTAATCTCATAAACAAAAATGGGAAGTAAATGGAATAGAGTGAAGGTAGCACTGGGGATGAATCTGTGTGTCTATGCACCAAGGAATCAGACGCTGGACAATGATGATGAGGAAGAATCTCCGCCGCCAGCACCACCACCCGAGAGTCGTTCCGGCACTGCTTTGATATCGCCAGGGGCAGTCGGGACCTCTGCACCGTTGCCGCAGGGATCAAATCGGCTTAAGCTTTCTAAGAGTTTGAGCAGATCTTCTTCAAAGGTTCGGGAATTTCTTGAACTTATTGTATTCAACTTTATATTTTTCAATCTATAAGTTATATTCTTCACGGGCATGCAGCTTTATGGTGAAAACTGGGAATCTGTTTGAATTCTTTATGCTAAATAATGTGTTATGTGTGGGGGAAGAACAGGTAGAAATTTGTTAATTAAGATTGGATCTTTATTGTTGATGAGAATGAGAAATTTGAGTTTGTTGGGAATGTTTTGGTGTAATTGTTTGCTGACAACCAAAAACCGATGTGATAATCTTAAGATTTTCTTGTGTTTGTTAATGCGGTTTTTGTGACAGAGAAAATGAAGGTAAGTTCTTTAACTGAATAAGAACTTTCTGCCTCTTTTAGTGGTAACTTGACGTGTTTGGTTGCGGATGTAAATGTTATGAGAATCCAGTAACTGTTGAAGGCATTGCAGTTTTTATTTTGGTGGGATAGAGGATTTAAAGGATGTGATTGAAGAAAAGTGCGATGATGGAGAAATATTCATTTGTTTCTCAATTAGGATAGATTGCTGTTGTGAAAGCCTGGTTCGCTTGCTTTATTGATTTCTCTTCAGCTTGTTTCGAGTTTAATCTTTCTTTTATTTCCATTCTGTATTTCTGTTAGTGTTTAGAATAAGTCGATGGAAGTAGCGAAAGAAGAAAAGTTTGATATCTTTTCTGTTCAACGAACTTAACATGTGTGATATTACTATTTCTTTGATGGTATTTGAATTCTGCTGTATACGATTACTGAAAAATCGAAGCGATCAAAGGAGTGTAAGTTCTGCATGTGGCTTAGGCTTGCACCGGTTTTCTATTTTGTTCTGCTTCTTCTTTCATTTTATGTTTGTTTTGAATTTTTCTGCTCGTATAATGTTTTATATGTTCTGTTTAAATTTAGTTCATTTTTCCCTCGTGTGTTTTCCTTTGATTTTCAGAAGACCTGCTCAATATGTTTAGCATCAATGAGACGAGGAGATGGACATGCGATATTCACTGCAGAATGTTCGCATTCCTTTCATTTCCATTGTATTGCTTCAAATGTCAAACACGGAAACCAGATTTGCCCGGTTTGCAGAGCAAAGTGGAAAGAAATTCCTCTGCAGCGCCCGAGCCTGGATTCTCCAGTTGGAAGGGCAAGAGTCAATCCTATAGGTTCACTCCAGAATGATGCTTTAATGACAGTACGCAGTCAATTACCTCCTCGACGCAATTCCAGTCGACGCAATGCTCCACTATTTCACCGCCCTGAGCCAGCAATTTTCAATGATGACGAGCTGTTGGATTGTCAAACTGGCTCATCCGGGAGAAGCTCGTCAAACAAGAATGCTGAAGATTGTGATGACCGGAGTAGAGTTACGATTAAGACATACACGGAATATCCAGCAGTTCCACAGTCGAGTACATTTGTTGACTTCAACATCTTGCTTCATCTGAAAGCTCCTCCTTCAAATTCCAGGGAAATTCCCAGTGGGGACCAGGATAGTTTGAACCAAAATTCTCGAACTTGTCGTGCTCCAGTTGACCTTGTTACTGTTCTTGACATCAGTGGTAGCATGTCAGGTGCTAAGCTTGCATTGTTAAAGAGAGCTATGGGGTTTGTGATACAGAATCTTGGTCCAAATGACAGGCTGGCAGTAGTTGCCTTCTCGTCAAAGGCCAGCCGACTTTTCCCCCTTTTAAGGATGTCTGAAATGGGACGGCAGCTAGCATTGCAAGCCGTTAGCTCTTTGATTGCAAATGGAGGGACAAACATTGCCGAAGGTTTGAGGAAGGGTGCCAAAATAATGGAAGATCGCAGGGAAAAAAATCCAGTTTCCAGTATAATATTACTTTCTGATGGGCAAGACACAAATTCAGTCAGTAATGCTGATGGCAACCAGAATGGACCAAGTCATCAGTTACTCCTTCCTTTGTCTATTCACACGGAAGACAGTTCCGGTTTTAAGATTCCAGTCCATGCTTTTGGGTTTGGTGCCGATCATGACGCATTGTCAATGCACTCGATTTCAGAGAGTTCTGGAGGAACTTTCTCTTTCATCGAGACTGACGGGGTAATCCAGGATGCTTTTGCACAGTGCATCGGAGGCCTTCTGAATGTTGTTGTCAAGAACCTGCAGGTCAGCATTGAATGTGTTCACCCTGGAGTACATATTCGCTCTTTAAAAGCAGGAAGTTATGCCAATCGCGTGATGTCTGATCAACGCAAGGGATCTGTTGCTGTTGGAGATCTGTATGCTGATGAAGAAAGGAATTTTCTGGTTTCGGTCAGTGTTCCGGATGAGTTATCAAGCAATGAAACATCATTGTTGAAGGTGAGATGCATTTACAATGATCCCTTAAAAACAGGAACGGTTAGCTTAGAAGGTGAAGAAGTTAGAATTATGAGACGTGAAGTGGCTGGACAAGAGGAAACATCCATTGAAGTTGACAGACAGCGGAATAGGCTTCGAGTAGCAGATGCAATGGCACAAGCCAGAACTGCTGCTGAAACTGGAGATTTAGCTCATGCAGTTTCGATCCTCGAGAACTGCAGGACATTGCTTTCGGAAACGGTGTCAGCTAAATCTCAAGACCAGCTCTGTATTGCACTCGATGCTGAGCTCAAAGAAATGCAAGAGAGGTTGGCAAGCAGACACGTGTATGAGACATCAGGAAGGGCATATATTCTGTCTGGACTGAGCTCACACACGTGGCAGAGAGCAACAGCACGAGGTGACTCTACAGATGGCTACAGCCTCGTTCAGACCTATCAAACACCTTCAATGGTTGATATGCTTACTCGTTCTCAGGCTACATTATCAAGACCACGGCCGAGATAAGTTCATATTTTGACTTGGGTTGGATAACCAGGTCAGACAGTTTTTCATCATTCGATATCTTGCTTTCCAGGTTATGCAAAGAAATAAAAATGGTAAAGGGTCCAGTATTTTTTTTTTTTTTTGAGAAGAGAACAGTAAATAGGTTCACTTGTTTTAACTGGTGTACTATTAGGGGGATGTATATTAGAAGGTAGGCCTTGTCATCTTTGAGAGGATTGGGATCATATTTTTGGAAGTGGGAATAATAGGAGACCTCTTTACATTTTACTGTAATAATACTGCTACTTGATTCTTCCCGCAAAGTCCTGTCAATTCCTTAATTCCCACTCTTGATTTTCTGTGTTAAATCAATTGCATGAGATTCTATATTTTTGTTCTTTGTACTCCACTTTTTGAAGAAATTTAAATTACAATTTTCAAAATGTCACGGATTAATATGGAGTTATAATAAACTGCAGCAGCTAAACAAAATTCCATTTGGACAAGCTTCAAAAATAAGAGATATTTCCAACATTGGAGTATGGATTCACAACAAAGTGATACTGAAAGGAAAGAGAAACATATAATATAACAGAAAATCGATTGCTAAAATAAGTAATCCATGAATCAGAATGAAAAGAATACCATCTAATAGCTGTTAGTAGTTTCCAAGGGAAAAAAAAGAAAAAGAAACAACGCGATTACACAAGTTCTTTAAAGATCAGGTATTTGATCATCCAACTTACATGTATCATGATTTTGTTTTCCATTTGCAACTGCTTTTCTTGGTGTTTTTACTTCTAGGCCTTTGCAGGGCATCTTCACTGACTTTAAGTCGAAAGACTTCGTCTTAAATTTTATTGCGAATCTGTTTAGGAAGTTGTCCCAACTTCCCTTAGTCTTTACGAGCTTCTCTATCTCTTGTTTCATATTCAAGCACTCCTTTTCAAGCTCAGAGACCCGTCCATTCATGTCATTAACCGTGTCAATCTGATCGCCTCCAGAACTTACGGGAACCATGCAGTCATTTCTTGGTACTAGATTCTCACTTAGGTTTTGTGAATTCTCGAGGTCGTCAGAGACAAAAAGCCAACCAGACACTGATGTACGCAGCCGGAGCTGTTCAAAGAAAAGAACTTGGACAATGACCCGCAATGGTAGCCTCTCATTCTGAGCTGCATGGGTGCTAGCTTCCAATGACAACTTCTGGCAATTCATGATCCTACAGAGCTGTTCCCTTTCTGAGTCTGTTAGCCATGGATGTGCCTAAAGATACTCAACATTAAAACAGAGAAGATTGAACTAGCAATATTGAATCAAATTTGCTACTTGTACACACTTGGTACACAACCCTCTCACATGTGTGTGGGTGGCCCCACACACATGTGAGAGGGTTGTGTACCAAGTGTGTAAGTGTAGCATTTCTCATATTGAATTGTACTGAAAGAGCAATACTAGCTTACACCTATGTGAGTCATTAAGGCCTGATATGTTTACAATTTGCTGTATATGCATTAGCTTTGATAATAAATAAATAAAATAAAATAAAATTCTAAGTGCATGTTAAGTTTCTCCATTCTTTAGTAGCTTGGTCTTTTAGCTGGGGTTGTTGAACTATATCGTGAAACTAAGCCTCCCCATCCCACACAGTGCCTGCTTGATACCCATTTTATGTTTTGCGATACTTTCAAACATTAAAGAGCACAAGGGGTACTTAGACACATTTTACTAAGCAAAAAAAATCTCATGATGCAGGTGTTTTCTGTAGTTCATCAAGTCTAGATATATCCAAATCAATTGCACAAGCAAATTCCAGTCAGGTTCCAACAAGTTTCACATATTCCACATATGAATATATATTGTGCGTGAGCGTATCTCTCTCCATTCTTGTGGATGTGTAATTATTGAAAGAATTCAAATAGACTACTTACCTTTAGGTATATATCAATCGCACGGTAAATTCCATCATCCACTGGCCTGGCATATTCGGGAATTACAGCAGCAAGGGACAGGAATTTCAATAATTTCAAGTTAACATCAGGTGCCACTTCAGCTAGATAGCTGTCCACAAGATTTGCCACCATTGTCATTGGTGTAAATGAATGAGAATCTCCTACTAACTGGCCCTCGTTCGCCAGAGGGTTTAATGTATCCTGATCCATCAACACAAAATGATCGACAATTCGATGAACACAGTCGATGTCATAAAGGGTCTCCATTGAGTAGCCCATGTTTGGTATTAGAAGATCTTCCAGAACTGCTTGATCGAATTGGGCCCCGATTTTCCTTTCCAAATTCTCTCGACAGGATGTACTTGCCTGTAGGATCATGGATGTTCGCAGAAGTTTAAGCAGGAACTTGGTGGGCGTCACACCCTTTTGATTTGGTAGTAATTGAACTATCTCTTCAAGAAGAGTCCTCTGATCGGCATCAGATGTAATGTGAAGCGTTGATCCATGCGTGCGATTGTTCCCATTCTGAAAGCTTGACTGCCTACCATTTAACGGGAGATACCTCTTGGCATAGAACATTACCACCTCAGCAATTTTCTGGGGTTTCATGCCTTTAATAGCAACAGCCAGCATAAACCTCTTGAACAAAGGCAATTTAAGAAATGCCACGTCCTCATTCCACCAATCCTCAGTTGGGGTATGTTGCTTGGAAGTTGAGTGTATACCATTCCATAGAAAAGTACTGACTGGACTCTGAGCGGCACTTCGTCCTGACACAGGCCTGCACATAAGAATTGGTTCTGCACAAGCTTTCATTGCCAGGCGATCGATGCATTGTGAAACTATATGAAGTTCTTCTGCAAGGGGAAGGGCGTCTTCACAAGTTTCAAGGGCTTTAAAAGTGTCTACCCAACTCCCAAATACTTCATTGAGAAAACTTTCGGTTTGTTTAATAAGGTTTCCTTCTCCATAATCTTCATTCATTTCAAGATACTCAGCCGCACACCTAAGACTGACCACATTAGTCGCTGTGAGTTCAAATTTAACATCATAACAGAACTTGGCTATGAGCAAAAATGTTTTTGCTCCACCAGGTATAGTTTGAAGCTCCAAAACACATTTCTCATTCTCAGGAAATTCTTGGATAAGTTTTTCCAAAAACCTGCTCCTGGACAACAGTGGAAACTGGAATATATAGACGAAAGGAGTCAACGATAGTCCACAAGCAAGTATATAGATAGATAAAGGACAACAACTATCAAAGAGAATTGAAGATCTAAATACTGTATTCTACATGGAAATGTTGAGGATTAAACATGCCACGAACTCCTCAGACTTCAAAGAATATGCTGATGTTTCTCATGCGTAAAATGAGTAAGATCTCATTTAAAAGAAAATGTAAGGTAATTCGTGAAGGCAGCTTATGTGGTTTATACGACACGTTGCAATAAAAGAACAAATGCATTTCCAGACATGGCCTACATGTACATTATTCTCTTTTCTGCACTCACTAGATGCTGGCAAAGGAAAGGGAAAAAATTGGACAAAGAAACCGAAAGAGGAAACACGAAAAGGATGAAAGTATGCTGCACATCATTCACAATACATGTTAATGTACAATCGAATTTTCAAACTCCGCATATGAATAAGACCTTGTGAAGATGGAAGGACTTCTCTTCAACTTCAATGCAAACATCACTGGAAAGCCCAGTGGAGCAGAGCCTGCACAGAACAATCTATTTTTAGAAAAATTAAATTCTTTAAAAGCCAAGATATTAGCACGACCAATCCATCATATGAATCTTCTATAGCACGACTACTGCAATGTATCTATACAGAAACTAATAATCTAGTGAAACACACATTCCCAGTAAGAAACTATATTGGTTGAATGATATCATAGATGGCTATGACAGATATACAGCACTATACAAATTACAATAACTTCTGGTGTTGGTATACATTGTACAAACTTTTCTACCATTAAACAGAAATGCCAATATATGACACAATTGCACAAAAAAATAAATGCAAAAGTAGACAACAAAAGAAGTTCCAAAATCAAAGATTTATTGAATGAATCAGACCACAATACTTTTACCCAAATTCGATGTCCGTGCCTAAATGTAATGACCATAATTACTTCCTACGTTGCTACATTTAGTTAAGGCTTCACTTGTGGGTTTTTAACAACTTAATATCCTCTACTATTAAGCCAGTTTTAAGACTGAATTCCACGAATATCACTATTCCTTCACAAAAGAGCAGGTTTAGGAAATTATTCAAACTTGATAATGACATATGTGCAATTTCACTAAAAAACAACTTGTAAAGATAACCTACCAATTCTGTCAAAATTATCGAAATCAAACAAAATATTCTCAGATTACGGAAAAAGACTAACCAGGTGTGGTCATCAAGGAGAAACACGTCTGCTTTGGAACCCAATTTCATGCATGCCATGTAGCGAATAGCGTCTCACTCTCCACTGATTCGCTACTTATATCACAAATGCAATATATAAATTATACTAAATATGCAAATATCTATGGATATATAGAACTATATGAAGCGTGGAAAGAGAATGCAAGTAATTGCGGGGATGACAATGAATTGGTAAAAATGAGTTTTTTTACTTTGTCTACACGATCTTAATTTCTGTGGGCGAAGAATGTGTAGAGAGAGATGAAAATTGGGGTTGTCCCGAGTCTAAAGGATATGATAAATCCAGGAGAGAAATGTGATGCTGCTGTTACAAAACAGAGGGTCTGTTTGGATTCAAGATTGATGTCATACACTTGATTTTATAGGATTTCTCGCTATATGAGAATGAATGCTTTTATGTATGTAATCAAGAAAACATAGTATTAAATCTTGGAAACCAAAACTGAAATAATTAAATTTTATGGGGAAAACTCAGTTTTGAGCTCCATCTAGTTTGTATTGTCGTGGGCGGGGGACCAAGGGTTCTCGATTTTGAGCTAGAATACTATATTAATTTGTTTTAGCCTCCATTTGGTGTGCATTATTGTAGAATGAGAATGAAAAATAAGTCGTTATTGGACCCCACACAAGAGATAAAAATTTAAATTTGAAGGTTCGATGTGACGTATAACGGTTATATTTCTCATTTTTATTATGCCCCAGTTTGGGGAACATTATTTTCAAAAAAATGTATTTTTTTTGTTGATGTGACGGGGAATATGTGGTTGAAAAAGAAGTAAAATTATTGATGTGATGGAAAATATTATTTTATTAAATAATGTGTAGTTGAAAATGAGTAGAATAATGAAAATGAAAAAAAAAATGTGGCCCAAACTGGAGCTAAATTTGTACAGGAAACAAACGGAGGTTTAGGTAAATTGCAGTTTGGTCCCAAATTTTGGAGTAAGCGTCATTTGGTCTCTAATATTATTTTTAGGTCCTAGACTTACAATTTTTTAAATTGTTTTGTCCTCATAGGCAGATTTTGTCTAAAATTGGAATAAATTTGATAAAAATACTCTTTTATGCTCATTTCCACATAAGTAACAAGAGTATTATTATGCACCCGTTTGACAACCATTTTTTTTTTTAAGAAAACGAGTTATGAAATAGTGTTTTTTTTAAAAAAAAATGTGTAGCTAAAAAATAGTAAAAAGATTTTTTTACATAAGGAATATTTTATTGTAAGAATGTGTTGTTGAAAATGAGTACGAGAAAATATCTAATAGAACGTTATTGGTTTATATGGCATTGAATGATAGATCCAACAATGTGAGTTGTTCCTACATTTAAATTAATTGGAATATATGCTATGTTGTCACGTAGAAATATGTCTTCAATTGCTCACTAAATTTTAAAGTGATCGAATTTTGATTACTAAACTTATAAAAATGAAATCGACGCGTTGTTTGTTAAAAAAATATGCACCGCAATCATGTAAATTGCTTAAAAGTAACAAAGAGGACAAACGGGTCCGGATTGTCGATTCTACAAGAAATGATTACTCAATTACACGATAGTTTTAACATATTTTTGTATGATTTTGAGTTTCACCATTTGAAAATTCAAATTTATTGTGCGTATCATTGTTAAAATTAAATTACATTAAAATTTGATTTTTGTAACGAAACACACAATAAATGTAAGGGATAATTGAGATTGAGGCTCCAAACCTTTCAAACTATTGCAGACTTTTCCCTAAACTTCCAATCGTTGCAGTCATCACCTCCAGCCTTTCAAATCGTAACAATTAAGGCCCCAATTGACGGTTTCCATCCAATCTGCTGTTATTTGACCCAAAAAAATAATTTTTGATCACATCTTAATCAATTTTAAAGGACAAAATTGTGATTTAATACTTTTCCCATAAAATAATTTAAAACTTAAATAAAAAGGAAAAACTATCTTCTTCATCAACCCCTGACCCCCACCCCAATCCCCTTAACCCAAAACTAGAAATTTGCAACCGCTCGCCATCACCATCTCTGTCAACCACCGCCACTACCGCATTTGAAAGGTTCGTAGTTGTCTCACTTGCATTTGAAAACATAGATTCACGCATAGAACCTCCGCGTCATCCAACCACTGTTTGCCGCCTGTCATCTCCCACCTCCAATTTGAGCTTTTTGAGAGTCATAGTTGTTCAATTTTCTTTTTAATTTTTATTGTTTTCCCTCTCTTTAACTTGCAAAGTTATCGAACAACAGAAGAGGCGTCAATAGTAGTAATGCTGAAAATGGTGGTGGTTTGGGAAGCGATGGGTCCAGAACTTATTGGACATCATGTTAGTAGTTTCCAAGAGAAAAAAAAGTACTCCCTCCGTCCCAAAAAGATAGTCCTATATACTATTTTTGTCCGTCCCAAAAAGATAGTCCTGTTTCCATTTTAAACATGCATTAAATTTTNACATGTATTAAATTTTTCATTTCCACACATACCCTTGTTTAATACATCTTGGTATAATAGACATCAACTACCTAGATAAGGGATAAAGGGTATAGATAGAAAAATTTAGTAAAATTTAATACTCTAACTATACTAACTATCATTTCTTAATCCGTGTGAAAATAACCATAGGACTATCTTTTTGGGACGGAGGGAGTATTAAATTACTATTTTGCATTTTTAAAGTTGATTAAGATGTTATCAAAATTGATTTTTTGGGTCAACTAACGACATATTGAATGGAAACAATCAATTAGGGTGTTATATGTTACGATTTGAAATGTTTGGGGTGACGACTGCAACGATTGAAAAGCTAGGGGAAAGTTTGTCAATATCTAAAAGGTTTGGGGCCTCAGCGACAATTATCCCTAGAATTAATTAAAATTTGGATTTTAATAAATTTAATTGAATAGATTTTATAACGAAACACACAATAACTGTGGATTTTTCGAGTGGCGAAAATAACTTAAAATTGTACAAAAGCGTGTTCAAATTAAATTTAACTACTACGTAATTGAGTAATTATTTCTAGCGGAATCGATAATCCGGACTTATTTGTCGACTTTATTACTTTTTTGTGACTCGTGGAATTGTGATACAATTTTTGCGATACAATTTTTTTAACTAACAATAGGTCAACATCATTTTTTTTAGTCTAGTGACAAAAATTTGATCACTTTAAATTTCAGTGAGCAATTGAAAACATTTTTCGTGAACAATTGAAGACGTAACATTTGTTGTTAACGATGGGACCACGTAACTATTTGGAATGGATGTCGAGGTCTAACGTTTTGATGCCTTTAGAGTTAAGTGACATTGGGACAATTAACTCCAAGGGGTTCTATGTAAATTCCGCGGCATTGTTTCACCCACACAAAGGCACTGGGAAGACTGCTCACTGAAAAAGTCTACCAACGCAGCAATGGGAGCCATGGCGAACTTCCGAAAGTCAATAATTTTCTCCGTTTTCTTTTTCTTTTCTATGTTGCTCGTGAAAACGTCGTCGTCTTCTCCTCCTTCTTCGAACCTCCAGATCCTTACAGCTGAACGCAGGGTAAAAATTCTACATTTTATATTTTCTTAACCAAGTTAATTTGCTATTTTTCGAAAGAAACTATAATTCTAATTGGTATATGCCAATATATTTATGTAGCAGCTTTCTTATAGATCATCAATGTGCATCGTGTAATTTTGTGCAGATTGACTTGACTTCGCATATTGTTAGGGTTTATTTGACCTTGAAGGTACGCTCGTAACCTATATTTCATCTTGATTTAATTTCGATTTTTTCAATTTGTGATTTTTTTTTCCTTGCGCCAGTTCTGAAGAAGTATGTGTTATTGTGTTATTGGTGTTTTGTTGTAATGTTGGTGGTAAAAATTGATATACTTGAAATTCGGTATTACCAGATCACGATCAAAATAAATATTAGGTTGCTGTTTTAGATCAAACAAGATTGCAGAAGTGCTAGGATCTAAAAAATAAAAATAAAAATTGATGCAAAGCCTGAATTTCTTTACCCAACTGGGCCATTTCAATAGAGATGAATGCCAGAGCAATTTTTTTCCTGCTGGAGCATGGCCCAAGAACTCGAGTACATGGTACAGACATTAGTGTGGTGGCAAGTGGCAACTTGGGTTTTTAGGGTTTCCTTTTATCTAGTGGGGAGAAAGGTTTAGTAAGAAGGTAGTATCATGCATCTTCCATATGTGAACCGTGTAAAAAGTGATGGGTCCTTCTGAATTCTCAAATCAAATTGGAATTTGTAGTGGTTTTTTAGTGAGAAGGTAGCATCGTTAGTTCTTCTCTAGAAGAAAAAGTAATAAGAATATTTAGCATAAATCACATCATCCATATCGTAACGGTTTCTTTTCATTGTGCTTTCAATTAATATTATCTGAGGTGCCTCTTGAGTTTTGTTTTAACTGCTCAGTGTTCCATATGGCTGCTAGCTTGTTTTTCTTCCTAACTAACGTTAATGTAGTCATCGTGATTTGGTGGTCAACAATTGGATGGACTTCACATTCCGCATATGTAGGATATAGTGTGGTTAAAAGATCAGTTTAAAGAAAAACTAAAGATGTTTCATTTTCAGATTAAGAAGAATGTGGAAATGTTAAGATCTAAGTGAAAAACTTTAATATCATAGCACTCTTTATGGTATTTCAAGAGGAATGGTAATGCCAGAGAATTTTCATCCTTCTAGAGCATGATCCAGGAACTGAAACACTGGGCAGACATTAGTGTGTTGGTGCTGCCCTGGCTTTAAAGGTACACGATTGTGTAGTAGGGTGAAAGGTTCTGGAAGAAGTCAGCATCATAAATCTTCCATTTATTTTCCAGAAAAATATTTGAACCTTGTTACGAGTGAGGGTGGTCCCGATTTCACAAATCTCAATGGAACATGTACTTTTATTACTTTCTACCAGATATTTTGGCATGGTCATCTTCCTTTTCCACTCGGAATTGAAATTGTGGAGTGCTTAATTCATGTTATTAATTGGCTGTCTCAGGTTGAGAATACTGGGGAAGCTCCAGCAGCAGAAGTCCTTCTTGCCTTCCCGCCTGCGCAGTTTGATCATCTAGCTTTGGTCAAAGCGGCTGCCACTGTTGGCAAGAAGAAGAAGAAATCGTATCTTCCTCTTGAAGCGAACCCATCTGATCACCCCGATGCACCAAATGGAACCAAATACTACTCCATATCTCTGCTCAAACCATTAGGCAAGGCTGAATCAATCACGCTAGAAATACTTTACATATTAACACACTCTCTTGAGCCATTCCCAGCAGAGATAAGCCAGTCAGAGTCTCAATTGGTTTATTACCATGACAGTGCCGTTATTCTCTCTCCATATCAAATAAAACAGCAGGCTTCAATGGTTAAGACACCTACTTCTAAGGTGGAATCATTCACAAGAGTTGAACCCACTGACCGCTCGGGTACAGAACTGAGATATGGACCTTATGAGGACCGTCATCCTTATTCATACTCCCCTGTAATCATTCATTTAGAGAACAATAACGCATTTGCTGTTGTTGAGGAGCTTGAGCGCGAAATCGAGATATCTCACTGGGGCAGCGTCCAGGTTACCGAGCATTACAAGTTAGCTCATGCTGGTGCCAGGCATAGAGGCATTTTCTCAAGGTTAGATACACTAGTTTCATGTAGAGTAGCATTCCAATCTTTAGATAATCATATATGAGAGAATTAAAATTGTTGTTAATATCATTTTTTGCCAATTTTAGCTGTGGTCTGAAGTTTTCTTTTCAGGTAAGCTATTTATCATGCAAGTATTTATTGATTAAAATGGCTACGAGCTGTGCTTTGTGACTAAAAGTTTTAACCAATTTGGACCTGGAACTTTTGCTAACTCCAATGCTTCTATCTGTGTTATTTTTCACATTTATTCTTATATTTTGTTTATTTGTTTCATCAATCTATGGAGCTTCTTTTGGCAGGGTTGAGTATCAATCTAGACCTTCCATCAGTGGCATCTCTTCCTTCAAGCATCTTCTTGCAGAGCTACCCCCGAGGGTTCATTCTGTCTACTACAGAGATGATATAGGGAATATCTCGTCATCACGTTTGCGCACAAATTCTAAGAAGGTAAGCCTTCCACATGTCCCATCCCTGCACCCACCCAAAAAAAAAAAAATTGGGAGAGATCGAAGGAAAAGACAAAGCCCTACTTCAGGCTGCTGAGTTTGGAAGGAATTTTATGTTTAGAAAAATTGATCTTATCTATTCTTTGTATTTGAGTCATCATTCTTCTACATGCTGTAATTTTCTCATTAAGTTAATATTTCTTATAAACAATTTGTGTACCTCAAGTCTGCTCATCATTAGATGCTCCATAGCGAGCAGATGTCATTAAATTCTTATGAACTGTTAGGTTGTAAGATCTAGAATTAGTTATTTTAGCAGCTTTCTAACTGAGAATAACTAGAATAAAAGCAAAAAGAAAACAGATGGCATATTGAATTGTGTTCGTTCTCTTTGCAGTCAGAGCTGTTAATTGAGCCACGGTATCCTTTATTTGGCGGCTGGAAAGCAACATTTGTCATCGGATACGGGGTGCCACTCCAGGACTTCCTTTTTGAGTCGGATGATGGTTCACGTTACCTGAATTACACTTTCGGGTGTCCATTGTCTGAGACAGTTGTTGACAAGTTGACTATAAAAGTCTGTATTGTATTATGAGTTGTTTGTTGCAGTATGAGTTAGTTGTTTCTGTTAATTCGGTGCTTTTGTTATTTGGAAATTAATTTTCTAATGCTCCTGATATTTTTTAGGTTGTCCTTCCGGAGGGATCAAAGAACCCTTCTGTCAAATCTCCTTTTACAGTAGAACATAGTCTGGAGGTAATTGATTTAGAATTTGCCTCGTTTATCACCGAGGCAAACATTGTCTTTTATTTAAGAGAAGCTGACCATATATAAATAATGACTCGTACCACTATACTAAAAGCATCTAGCAAAAAACTCTTATTTAATTCTTTAATTTATTTGCAATGTCCAATGATATTAGGTGGGTCCTGTTGTTAGAAAGTGAATCTGTTACCTGTACGGCAGTGCAAAATGTGTTATTCATGAAAAATATATGATAACTGACACAACTGCAGAAAAGCCATATTATGCCCCCGTTTGACACCCATTAATTTCTCATTCTTTATTTCAACCACACATTCTCCAAATAAAATAATATTATACATAAATTAAAAACTTTTCATCACTTTTCCACCACACATTCTCACATCAATCACTATTCTAAAAAATTTCTTTTCCACAAAATGGGTTTCAAACAGGGGCTATATTTTCCGATGTCTAGACACCATCCAACAAGCATCTGTTTTTAACTCTATATTCTTTTGTAACTATTGATGGGATGAATAATTCAAATCAATTCTAAGAAACATTTTTTTTGTTAATTTAGCGCGTGTGATTGGAGTTCACTATAGCTGCGAGCTCTATTTCATTTCTTAGCAGAATTTCACTTGGCATTGTTAACTGCAACGCTTTACATTTTGATCTCTTCTATCTGCAGACCAAATACTCATACCTTGATGTTATTGGGAGGACTGTGGTAGTTCTGGAAAAGAAAAATGTTGTACCTGAGCATAATGTTCCTTTCCAGGTAATTTCTGTACTAAATTCGATTGAGTGGCTTATGCCAATTCTAGGCATGTTAGAGTGCAAATCCAGGGCCCGCCCTCAAAATTTTAAAACGATTGATGAGAATGACATGTTCATAGCTACTTTATCTTGGGGTTGAATCCGCTAAACCTGTAATCCACTAGGATTGGCCCTTGATTTGCTATTCCACTTCCGTTAAATGAATTTTCTTCACAGAAGAGACTGAATAATAGCGAATTTAGCATGCACCACCTCGTTCATACCTGCTTAAGAAACTGTTCGATCGAGTGCCAATAAGATAAAAAATTCTTGTTGTTAGTAGAGGAAAGGATCGATATAAAGATGAATCATTCTTCTATTTCTTCCATACAAAATACAAATTCAACCACACAGCTCAAATTTGATAATATTTGGAGCTCTGACTAGAGGCAAGGTTTAACCTTTAGCTGTTTACTAGAGGCAAGGTTTAGTATATGCTTCTCCAGTCCAGATCCCTGAATTATCAACTCTTGATTGATTTGCTGAAATTAATTGTCCTCATTCTCCATTTGTAATATCAAATAAGAGGGAAAGGATGGAAGAATACTTTTCTCATATTTTCTCTAAACTAAAATTAAGTTGTAGATGCTCTAATATTATTATTATTATTATTATTATTATACTAATTCTCTATGTTTCACATGACTGCTAATCCCTTTTCTTCTTGCCTCTCACTGTTACCATTTTTGTTGTGCAGGTCTTTTACAACTTCAATCCAATGTTTATGCTTGCAGAACCATTGATGCTAGTTTCTGCTTTTTCCTTTTTCTTCATTGCTTGCATTGCATACCTGCACATGGATCTTTCAATACGCAAATGAGAAAGCCTCAAAGATCTCAGAAGGTACCGTTAATGCAACTTACCTATACTATATTGGAGTGATGCTATTTGTGCATCATTGTGTACATAATGGTCTACAGATACATGACATGGAAGAGAGAGATTATAATAATTTCTTTTCTTCTCGTCTCTTTTTTAATCATTCTCACTCTTTTTGCCGTCTATTTGTCCATCATTATATACACAATGATGTACAAATGACATTACCTAGATTGATATTCAATTCCGTGATGCATATAAATTATTGGTTGGTAAAACCATTGGGGTTTGAATCTTTTGCTTTCTTTTAGCTCAAAACTCGGTTTCTTGCCTGTGACTTGGAGCAGCTACAGTTTTCAGTTGGCCAAATATAGAAAATTCATGGAAGTTCAGCAATGGATACAAGGATTGATTTACATCATATCTCCGAGAGTATTTAAATCGAACTAATTTCTATTCTTCATAGGTTTTATGTATCTTTTAAGAAAGTAAATGGAAAAACTGTTTTCCAAGTGAGACAGCTTAGTGGACTATGAAAAAGTTTTGCAGCTAATCGACAGTGAAACTGTATTTGCGACATTAATTTGTTTTAAGTTTTCGTGTTGAGGACTGAGTTCAGCGAATGTGATTGCTCATCTTAGATAATATTAGTTAATCCTTTTTAGAAATATGCTCTTTGCTTTGAGAAATCTTCAATTACAAGGGTTTTACAATGTGCCGTCAATCCTTTTTAGATAAAAGTAAGAAAAACTCTTAAAAGAAAAAAAAAAAAAAAAAATTAATTTCTTTTCTATATTACTCTTTAGAGTTGTCCATGTTCCATAGTGTAACAAAAAGAATAAATTTAAATGCAAAAATTCATGACTAATTTGATAATAGTCTGTTTGATGTAGTTTTTCAAGAATAAATTTTGTAAAAAGTGATTTTTTTTTTTCTAGGATGTGCCGTAAAAATACGAGAGAAAGTTGTGGATTCACGAGCCCACTTCGTGACCCACATTTCTTTCTTTCTTTCTTTTCTTTTCTTTTTTTCTTTTTTTATTTTCTTGATAATTGGAAGATTCATTCATCACAACGAAGTTACAAATGTGACTTATCAAACAGGAAAACCCGACTATAATCCAACCTACGCAAACTGCACTGGAGCACCCTCGCACACAAAGCGGCGGACATTGTCTAAACTTCTAACCTTTCCGAAAAGAGAGAGCACTCTAAAAATCTAGAGTCTCAACAACGGACTCAAAGTCCAATAGCCAAACACCACAAAGGCAACCAAAACAACACCACCAAAACGGAAACTGAAGGATTATATAATTCGGTCTTGATTCAAACCACCTTGGAGCAAGTCTACAAACAGGTCGGATCAATCACCAAGCTTCGTGGTTCCACCTCTCATTATAGTCGAATTGTATTAATCCAGCACGATTGACACTATCATCATTAATCAACATGCAATTAGTTGAACGTGCGAGTAGAGCAATATAGTCAAAATTCGGGTCATTGATTTAAAAACAGTTTTTGAAATGAATGAATGTGAAATTGTCAAATGTAAATTGTCGACTAACGTTGTCAAACTAGATTATACATGTAGCACAATTCATCAAGGGTTAATTTCACAAATGGTCACTGAACTTACCTAAAAATTTGCAGAAAAGGTCATTGAAGTTTCATACGCTTTCACAAACGGTAACTGAAATTTTAATTTGTTTCACAAACGGTCACTGAAGGACCGTTATGATTTTAATTCAAACTTAAAGGATCAAAACATGTGGACGTAGAAGTTTGACCACTCAAGTGCAAATTTCAATGATCGTTTGTGGAAGCGCGTGAAACTTCAGTTACCATTTCTGCAAGTTTTAAACTTTAGTGACCGTTTTGTAATTTTTAAGTAAGTGCAGTGACCGTTTGTGAAATTAACCCGATTAATTAAATTAAAGTCGTGTCAAAACAAGATTACAATTAAGAGGGAATTCAAACTCGACTCGAACAAGAATAAACAATTTATTCAGTTATTAATAATTAAGATTTTGTTTTGGGAACCAGCTCACATGACAAGGGGCCTCATGTCGTAAGATAGAAAAATAATTGCAAGTAAAATAATATATTAATCTATGCCTATACGCATAGATATACAATAATGCTCAATATATTTGTATCAACAATGCTAGAAGTACAGGCCTGGTACTGCCAGGCCACTCACACCATAGGTGGGTGGAGGATAAATTTTTGCCAATATTTTATCATGTGGGGCCACTTGCTTGTGAGAGAGATTTTGAATTCCTGTGAAGTACATGCCTGTACTTCAGGAATTATTCATATTTGTATACATATCAATTTATGTCAACTTATTGGTAACAGTAATACTAATATTTTATATTGTAAACGTATGTCATTCATACGGTTGGAAGTGTCACAATAGATCGAACGGGTTGATATGATCGTGAGACAGTCCAGTCCGACTTGGTNGCCTGTACTTCAGGAATTATTCATATTTGTATACATATCAATTTATGTCAACTTATTGGTAACAGTAATACTAATATTTTATATTGTAAACGTATGTCATTCATACGGTTGGAAGTGTCACAATAGATCGAACGGGTTGATATGATCGTGAGACAGTCCAGTCCGACTTGGTCTGATCCGTTAATCAAACTTCAGCATGGCGAAAAATGCTCGACGGACTAATTCGAGCATGCCCATTCTTAGCCAGAGGCACGGAGGTCCGTGCCCCATAAGGTTTGTTAGGCCGAACTTGATTCATTTTGTAAGTGTAGCAAAGCTTTGAAAATTATCTAGTCATACAAGTTGTGGCTTTCATTTTTTTTATTCTTTTGTGTGAACGTGTTTTTTTGAGCTTCGTTCGAGGCTCAATCGAAAAAGATGATTTTGGATCACAACGATGGCCCACTGGGTGATCCAAATCTTATCCTTCACCTCGGCCATCGGCAACCTCCAAACTCATTTTTTTATTTTAACACTAGTAGAATACATGTTGACACTTTTATTAAAAGAGCGTATATTTTAGTGGGTTTGACTCATTGACGATTTTCCAATAATTTGGTATTGGATCCCTGAATCTTCACGAGGGGGATTCAGGATCCCTAACCTTTATAAATTTATGAATATGGGTCTCTACGTAATAGAAAGTATCAATACGAATATAAAAGTTGCATACAATTTTCATACGACATAAAATTAAAGGACAAAATCGTCAAGGTATTTAATGTTCAGATTCAAATCACGTGTAATTTTAATATTTTCATCAAGTAGAAATCTAGATTTATGAATTTAGAAAGATTGAGGAACCACAACCTCGTTTTTAAAAGTTAATGATTCGAAAACTACGCTTATTAAACGTTGGAGAGTTGAACCTTAATTTTCTCTTACAAATTATAGTCTCAAGTCATTTTATTTTCCTTAATTGATTTAAGTGATATGGGACAAAGAAAAATAAAGCAGTGAAGTATGACCGGATACATCCGGTAGCGTTGTCGGCGAGGAGTTACTGTCGGCACCGACACCCTCTAATCTTTCCAGTATACATTACTACAAATTCTTGAGGGCGGTCGTTGTCTTGGAAAATCTCATGTCAAATTCGTATTTACGTTTAAATATTTAAATTCCCTATAATTCTAAAAATAGAATGGTGACTATTTTCGCAAATTATCGTGGTTTGGATGGAGTTGATTATCATCGAAAATTCTATATGATACTAGATAATCAAGCAGTTTTAGGACTATATTTGTTACATCTCGCCTTCGAGGCACAAGGAAAAGTTCGTTGGAAAATATGTAAGAAAATCTAGAAAAATTTAATGAACTCCAAGGCACGAAA
>CAIGRO010205119.1:0-12345 GCA_903798355.1 Fraxinus baroniana
AACTGCAAGAGGTTTGATTTTTTTAATGTGTTAATTATTCTACTATGGCTACTTCACTTGTGAGATGATTCTTATGTAATGGCGTAATTTGTGGTTTTCATCTATCTGATGTTCCCAGTTCTTCCATTAATTCATAACAAGAGTCTCCTCCACACCATCACCTCAATCTTCTAACATCATTCCTAGACTACCCCATCTCGTAAACCTCGGTTCTTCTCACTGAACCTAGGTAAGCTATTTTTTTTCTCTTTCTTTTTGCTTCTATTTCAAATTTTGTATTATAATTTTGTTATTGTTATACGTATTATTTTGATTACTTGGGAAGAAATTGAAATGGGAAAATCTTGATAGCTTTTACTATCTTGGGATTCAATGTAGAAACAGAACACCAAGATTTCTGTGAAAACCCCAAGGAAGAGATGGGTTCATCATTTCAAGGCCTAAATAGATCAGGAAAGATGGTGTACAGGGACATTCTGAAAGCAGTGAGGAAACACATAGGAAAAGAAGAGCATAAATCCCATTTCACCGATTTCATCAAGCAAGAATTCAGGAATAATATCAATTCGGAGAACCCACAAAAATTGAAGCTTGCCTATGATTACGCAGTCTATCTCAACAGTGTCCATCACCACAAGGTATTATTGTACTACTATACAATTTTTTCAGGATATCGATTTGCCTTCTTAACATCTTGATGCTGCATTTTTATATCTGTCGAAAATTGATAGATGTTGGTGGAGATCTGGGTTCTATTTAAATGTTAAGAAATAAGATTTAATAAAGTAGTTTCAGCGAGCTATGTCCAGAATTTCAAGCATATAGTATGGTGGATAGTGTTGTATGTTATGCTTGTAGTGGTAAAAACGCTTCTATCAATCAATCAGCAAACACAAAGTAAGTTAACTATGCAATAGATAATGGAAATAATCAAAGTAAATCAAGAATCAAACTTCTCTATCAAAGCTCCAAATAATTGGCACCAAAAGTGGATGGATCGAGGCTTTAGATCAACAGCCAAAACCACACAGCAACACCACACAAATTGGACCAAGATTACCCACTCAAAATGGACCACGAAGGATACGAAACCCGGCTGAACTTGTACATGCAGGCAGCAAAATAGGGGGCGAAACGGGTCAACAAACAGAGGGTAAAATGCACGAACAGGTGTACAAAATCGGTTCATAAATCACCAGTAAAGATCTGGCAGGAGGAGCAGCAAAGGAGGCATCCACAAAGGTAAGGTAGTTGCTAGGTACAAAACCAAAGAGAAAGAGGCGTAGCCGAGAGGTATCAAGAACAGCCAAGGAAGTGCCATGTGTTGTGTCAAAACACGAAGGACACACCTATATATATATATGTGATAATGATATGTCAAGTAATGGGTCGAGCCAGTTGAGTGGTCTTGGTCCTTCTTTGTAACTTGGGCTACCAAGTGTGATTTTCGATCCAATAGCACTTAAGTGCATTCAATTATAAGTTTCCAATGAAACTAATTGAATTTTGTATTGTTTCTGATTATTCATCATCGACCCCCAAAGTTTATTTGGTATCAAAATACCCAACAATGCTGCAAAGCCTATCCTTGTTCCGACAGGATTATAAACAGTACTTCTGTCAACAAAATGAATTTGAACCAAATGAGATGTAATCCTCCCTTTTCTTTCAGATAAAGGTAAAGAGTTATGCAACAGAAGTTGTAAATCAAGGTAAGGTAGTTGACCAAATAGGATCATCGAGTTCCTATTGATACATCCCTTGCTTAATTTGCTTCCTTGATTAGTATGACTACTGCTCTAGCATTATCATTTCCATGAAAATATGCCAGGCTAAGCCTCTTTCTGATCAACTTTGATATGTACCTATGCATATGTTTAAGACATGCAGATACCAGAGAATATGTCCCTAGTTTTAGAATATGGTATACAAGATTTGATGCACTTGTGTGCTGTATTGATTCATGCTTTTATCTTCCATTATCTGGTTTTCTTTTCATCTCTTTGCGACAATATTTATCTATCCATATGCGTGTTCGAGATTGGTAACATTTCTAAATTAAAGCACACTTTTTGTGTGCTTTTTTGATGCATAACTACTGCTCTGGGAAGTTTTGGGTCATGCGTTAATGTTTCTAGATTACTGTGGTGGCAAGAAGCTAGCTTTGCAACTGGATGGGATTTTGCACTCCCCCAACCACCCAAGCACACGTGTACAAATGAAAAATAGCATGTAAATTAAAATTCCCCTGTGAATCGTCAATGAATGCTGAAATGCTCTTCAAGATAATTCTTACCTCCACAATGATACCTTGCCACAATTAATTGTTTGCAGCTTCTCTCTTATCTTTTCTTTAGTAACCAATAACCATATTATTGTTCAAATCCACTGGCTTTAATGCAACCTTATGGTTATTACTTGTGAAGAAAATGTTACCTTTTAGGAAAGGAACTACCTCTGTTGTATTTTTTCGTGTCTCTCTGATTCACAGAATATTTTCTTCTTTGACCGAAAAGTTTAGTCATTGCAACACTGGACTTTCCACCTGGTTCTTCCTTTCTCGAGATCTCTAGATTCATCCTTTTCAGCAATCTTGAACCATCTGTTTTGTGCCTATTTAAATATTTTGGTCTCCCTCTTTTGTATAACGGGCTAATGAAAACTAAAGGAAGTTTGATGTTTGTTTCTTAAAATTATCTGCTGTGCAGATATTAAATTCTTAGTACTTTTGTTATTCATCAATTTTTTTCTTTTTTTTTATGTAAAGTTCAAACTGAACTGTTAAAGACCTCGGAAAGATACTACATTATGGACTGAGATACATTGTTTTTAATGGAATGGGGTGGGTTGGGGTGATGCACGGGGCCATCCACTCGGGCAAAATCCTGGCTCCACCACTGATTTCTGCTTTCCAAGAAGGGTCCACAATATGTGCCTAATATTTTCATTTATACTTGGTACTTGCACATACGTGTCCCACATTTGATTTTGTGGGAAAATACTGCCCAATCAACCTACAATGTTTAATGCACAATGTAAACATATGTATGGATTTCATTCTTTTGTCTATGTCTCTTAGAAACGACGACCGCTATTTTCTGTCTCTTGGACTGACTTTCGAATCAATTGACTTGATTTCAAACGTTTAATTGTGATCCTTTGTTTGGAAATATGCGGATTTGGAAACATTTCTCTAGAATAATCATTTTTACTGAACTTAAAATGTTAACACTGCTCATAACATTTTCTGAATTGCGATACTGCAAGCTAGTTATGTTTCAAAATTTGATTTTGTGTCATGGTGGTCATGCAGGATCTACTGTTTTCGTACAACATTGCAGTGGATAGATCTGATGAGATGAAAAGAATACTAGGAAAATCTGCTGCAAGTGTGGGTCTCCAGCTTCCCGATGTCTATCAGTCTTGATAATTGGTAATTTATCATCTTCTCGCTATATCAGATAATTCTTTTATTTGATCATCAAGCATAAACGTACGAGGCTGGTTCAACACTAAATAAAAGTTTCTGCTTGGAGAAAAGAATTTAATTTTCGTAAAGATTCATTATCTTTTTGAGAGGAACGTGTGGTGTGAACAATGTAAAGAGCAAACTTTTGTCAAAACAACTGTGAATTTACCATGGGCCTCCAGTCACAGCCATATTTGTAGAAGGCAGATGGAAAGAGGCTCCTCGTTTCTCGTGATGTGTGAATTGCTTGTTAGTTGTTTCCCAATTACATGATTAAGTCGGCAAGACTTCCAATGCCAGTGGGGATGCAGGGCTGCACCGTTAGCTTACATCTGTTATGAAGCTAACAAGCTACCCGATTGAAACTTTGGTCCATTATTTTCTTAATTTTGATCTTGCTCGTGATTGTGCACAGAAAAGCTCTTTGTTATGTCTGTTATTCTGCGACTTATATACCCGATTTTGCATTTGTATACTGCTACACTGTGTACATAAATGTGAAAGGCATTCACTTCAGAGGACGGAATGCATTTTTGGGGTCACAAATATGGAGAAATACCGTATCTTTAACTAGTAAAGGAAGGTGTGATTATATTTTGAATTGACTGTCTTGTTCCATTTTCTTTGTTAATCAATCATTTTAAACTTTATTGCAGGAATTGAATTTCGTGGCAACGTAGTCAAGGGTGACGAGTGAGTTTACAGGGTATGGTGGCTTATCTTGATGCAGATTATTGGCACCATTGTCATGGCATTTGTACAATTAGCAAAAATTCATTTGGTGCAGATGAATTTTGTACTGAATCTTGACTTTGCTCCAATAAATTTTCTGAATAATGTTCCATGTCTACTCTATCAATCTTCTGCCAGTTCGAACTTATTGGATGTTCACGAGTTATTTCTTTATTGTTTCTGGTGTCAATATAGCATCTAATAGATCGTAGGCTAAAAGTAGTGACTGACGTGATTACATGCATAAGAAGCAACCTTTGACTCGATGTGACAATTTTCTGCAAGTTCTCCTTGCTTCCATGTCTTGTTCGTTGGCCAAAAGCATAATGCCTGGGAGAAAGGACCAACACTCGATCTCTAGAATTTTTTGTGGTCGCAATTAGAGGTGTAAACCTTGGCTGTCCAGTAGTTATAACTCAATATCCTGGAGTCGAACATTTAGAAGAAATAAAAGGACACATCAATCAGCTGCTCATAAATATGCTAAGATGTTGGGATTATTGATCTTCAACAATAGTAAAATTTTCATTCCAAAAGCAAAAGAGCATTTATACATCATCATTACACAGCACCAAAGAATAATTTGCTGGCTGTTAACCCACCAAACCACTGCCGTTCCCCTCCTAGCAGCATTGTATTTCTCCTAACCTTGTGTGGTTTTTACAATTACAAGTAGGCTAACAAAATTCTCTACTCGTCCAGCAGAAATACCACTTTATTCTTCTCAACAAAGTCGTGGATTGTATGATCTACCATCTGCACATAAAGCCACAAGGAAAAATTACACCATGATTTAGGGACATTTCCAAATAGCAAATTGAACATATGCATGTTGAGCCATTAAACCATATAACTAATAAGCCTCTTAGAGGTTTTTTGGCTAATTAAGTGCATATAAAATCGTTAATCTTATTCAACGGTCATTATTTAGTCCTGCACCAATCCAAAATAAGGAAAAGGCATTTTTGAACGTATGTATACACTATATTTTAAAATATTCTTCATTCAGTAAAAGACTTCAAGAGAATGGCAAGTTGACTATTGGAAATCTTCTTTATACTATTTGATCAGAGCCAGTGTCAATTTCACTCAATCCAATCTTATCCACCCAAAATAGAAACCAGTTCAAAGTTAGAATCGCCCTCAGTAACTTGCTAGTCAGGTGCTGCAGCAATATTTTTGGATGTTTATTGGGATATAGAGCTTTGTATTACCAACCGGTTATTCAGAAAGGATGTCTTTTTCAAAAGCCATTGTTTGATATCCCAGAACACACTTTAAAATTGGGTAATTTCTGTATGTGTTTATGTTATACCATGAAGACCCCCACAGATGAGCATATCAAGAAATTATGAATGACTGCCAGCACCCAGCATTGGTCATGCTACTATCACTGGAATTTCCAATGTCGCCTAAACTATTTCTGTGAAGTCCCGAAAATTTTCATAGAATAGAATTAATTATTCTATATGCTTTTTAATGTTTTGGAAAGTTAGGGAGAAGTGTATATATATTAAATTTATTTTTATATGGGTCAAATAAGTAGATATTAATGGATAAATGATAAGTATATGGATATTGGGCTCGTTGGATAGATCGTAATTAATAATGCATATTAGGCTCGAGAAAAAATTATTCAGATAAGTGAGGTCCAAATTATCGAGGTCGAAAGATATCATCTTAAATTGTTATTTAATTAAGTTAACTAATGAGTTAGAACATAAGGGTGACACGTGTATAGTAAGTTTATTGGTAAGTTATTAATTGGTTTTTATTAAATAAAGATTTCTGTATTAGAAAAAAAAAAAAAAAGAATTGTGGGGCAGCCACGTGTGTAGGAGTAGTTGAAAATGTGTCAATTAGTTTTATTTTAATACTATTTAATTGCCTTGATTTAGGGAATTGGTAATGATAGCCAACCATGTTTGATGGATAGGAAAGGCGGTGATTTTTAATTGTATGGATTACCGAGATTGAGACCTTTTGAGAGGAGAAGAGGAGGGTGTATTTTGTAAATTTTTAGGTCTATTTTCCCCCTTCAACTTTAGATACCATACAAAGTAACCATTATCTACCTTAAAGAGAAAACATAGATACGTATTACTGTGGCAGCAAGTAAAAATAAAAGGTTTGGAATCGTGAAATTCTTGCCTTTTCTTTCAACCATCATTTTTATCAGTCATGTGCAGTTGATGTTATCCCGTTTAATTTATTTTTTTTCATATTGATGAATTATTATATTTATGAAAGCTAAAAATATGATATGATATGATATGTATGATATGACCATCCGGTACCAAATATATGATATGTATTGAGCTTTTATCGGGTTCTAAAAATATGATTGATGGTATGATTTTTTTTTATGCATGATCTAAATATTTTATTTGGGATTGCACCATGATTTTCGTGTTCTACTGAGTATTCCTATGTACTCACCAATTTTCCCCTATTCTTCACAGGTTAGAAATGATCATTGGTTGGCGGGCGATGAAGTGTTGTCGTGGTGTCAAAATTTATGGAGCTAAATAAATAATCCGGTGTAATGGGACTATGGATTTTTTTTAGCATTATTTTGGTTTATTTACGTAGATCTTGTTATTTGGAACGTATTTTATTTATATATGTTCCTTACATGTTTTTATTTATTATTGGTAAATCAGAATTTTCGGGTTGGGTTGTTTAACATGTTAATTTAATTACTGAATGAATTGTTTAGTAATGATTTAAACTTTAAAAAAAATTGGGTCGTCACAATTTCTGTTGCTTTTATAGTTCTGAAAATAACACAATGAATCAGATGTCCATATTCACTCATCGTACTACAGTTTTGGGTATCAGTTCATACACAACTATATCAATTTTTTTTTTTTAGTATTTCCATTTATTTTCTTGAAAGAAACCTAAAATGATGGGACTATTATTTCACACCTTTTCGTATCACTTCAGCCAGAAATGGATACGTCGAATTGACAAGCACTGAAAGTTCCAAACTCTAATTATATTTGGAAGGCCTAAATCATGTAGATTGCATACAAGGAGGAATGTTAATTGCAATTATCCAGAAACAACATAAAGAAATAACCTGATAGTTCTGTATAGAGAACAAAAACAAAATTCAAAAGTATGCCACATTTTCAGTTGAAGTCATAAGCAAGTCAAGTCAACAATGGTACAATCGTCTTTCAACAAACTGTTCAAACAGTATTGGAAGGTATAAGGAGAATTGAAAATATCAGGATTTCCAGATTTAGCACCATATAATGACACGGTGAAGAAACTTCCTCAATCATATGATGTAGTATCAGGAAGGAAAAAAAAAAAAAAGCTGGAAAAGGATTCAGTCAAAAAGGTCTAGCGACCAAAGGTTTATCATGTTTACAATTTTCTCAAATTTCATAACCAAATTAAGCGACAGTACAAACATGCACAATGGCACTGAAAACATATTTAAATATACTGGATTGGAAAAGGAAAGAAATGCTCACATTTGTGTTGCTAAGTTCCAGATTGTAAAAGTCCATTGTCTTTTCATTGAACAACGGCCCAGCATGCCATGTACCTCTATTCAGCTTCAAGAATTTTGGTCCTGAAATTCTAAAAGCATGTATGTCATCAACAGCCGGAGGAACATAAAAGTGCCCACAGTGAGATTGCACCACGTCTGCACCAGTGGTGCCCTTTATTTCAGTTGGATCAACAATAGATGGCTTTCCAACTCCAATATACCAAACATGGCCGCCAATTGAACCAAGGCATTGGGTCACACTAGCATGATGTGTTATTTCTGAAAACTTGAGAGCCCTATCTTCAAGATGCATAATGTAAAACCTGATAAAAGGGATATTGTGATGCCCGAAAATTTTAGAATAGAATTTAATTATTTTACATGCCATATTTTTATTATGAGAGACTAAAGTGATATATGTATGAACTTCAAATTTTGGGCTAAATATTTAGATATGGTTAAAGTGACGAAAAATATATCAATATGGGAATTAATTATGTAAATTAGGCTCGAGAAAAAGTTAATTCGGATAAGCTAATCTCAAGATATTGAAGTTCATAAAAATTGTAATTTATTTAATTTTCAAATCAAATTGAATTTGGATAAGAGATAGCGACATGTATATAAGGAATGGATGTTGGATAATTTTTATTAGAATTCTATTTAAAGTCAAAAGTTGACATCACTATCATGTATTGGGATTAGAATCAACTTTTTGTTTTGGTAGGTATTATGTACGCGTGTCATCATCGCAATTGTATCATGACTAAATCACTATATTTTTCAACTATAAATAATGTGCAATTGTCCCACAATTCATCACCAAAGAATTTTACACGGCAGCTTCATATAAAACAACCGTAAATTTCAAGTATATATATATATTTTTTTTATCAAAAACTCGTTTGATCAATCAAAGTAAGATACTTTTGTACAAGTTGTTCGTTTCCTATGCTTTTGTATTCAGTAATTTACACATGAATTCTTAGTGGACATTCTTTATAAGAGAGATGAGATTCCTATAGGAATTTAAGATGACCTAGATGGGTGTGTCGCTTGATCATCGATATACTCCATAAGAGAAGAGTGATATGAAGTATTATTTTATTGTATATAATTATGTATGAAATCTGTATGTATTTTACTGGGTGTATTTTTAAATACTCACTCTT
Organism: Fraxinus baroniana; assembly: GCA_903798355.1. Taxonomy (NCBI): domain Eukaryota; kingdom Viridiplantae; phylum Streptophyta; class Magnoliopsida; order Lamiales; family Oleaceae; genus Fraxinus; species Fraxinus baroniana. The sequence continues at coordinate 8,882 of CAIGRO010205119.1, forward strand.
ACAAAATTTTACAGATTAGTTCGGTTCGATTGAAACAGTGGCGAGATGATGATACGACTGCCAAGAGGAATCAAAGAGATAAAACATTAAGTTTAGTTTTTTCATTAAATTATTAGTCAGTTTAATTTATTCAAAAATAATTATTTAGCGCCTGTTTCTTCCACACTTTCTGCCAATTTTTCGTAAAAATTTGCCCGTTGCAAGCAAGAGCTGTAGCCGCAATATTGATATATTAATGGGACCCTTTGTGCATCAATTACTAACACAAAATTCACTTTTATGCCCAAAAAACCCTTTTGTAAAGAGTGAAACATTGGTAATTCTAAAAACTAGATACCAATGCCTCCCAAACAGATGCTTAATTTGTGGTTATGATTTCATATTTAGTTTAAATTTATGAATATTTCAGTTATATTTTTTATTAACGAATATTATTTTATCGTTCTGCCAAGAAATTGGAATTTTGGTAACGCTCCAATATTAGTAAATTTTATTTTATTTTATTCTATTTTTTTATGGGCGTTACAGATATAAACATGAAGGTTTAATTTATTTGAAGATATATGTATATTAATATATAAAATCAAATCAAATAGACTATCAACTTTTGATGATAAAAGAAGTACCTACATATAATATGGGGAAACCGGGAAGAGTTTTGGATAAGACTTGATGCAGGATGGATTGAGATTTCAGCATAGAATTTATAAGCAGCATAAGATAAGTAGAAGAAGAGGCAGGCAACAAGAAAGTGGGAGAAACCAGAGAGAGGGTGGGGAACTAGAGAATAAACAGGGGGAAGAGAGAGAAATCAGGGGAGAGGGAAGAAAACTTGATCCACAAGCACATTCATTTCAATTCATTCATCAATTGAACTTTCAAGTTTACATTACAAGACATATAGAGAAAAATAAGCAAACCTAGAGAGGAAGGGGTTTAGGCCAAACCCAATTAAAACTAACAAAGTATAAATAAAGATAGCCCAAATCAACTCTCCTGGGTGGGGGGGAAAACTCGACTCTGTCAAATGGACAAATCACGAACGGCCACAGTCAAGCTCTCAATCATCAGCAAAGTGACTGCCATGAGAGACGACCTTTTTTAAGAACCAAATATCAAAATTTCGTGATTTATAGCAATGAAAACTGTAGCTTATTCCCAAGAATATGATTTGATCAAGGGGGACGTTCTCTCATTCTAATTAAGTACCAATACTAGACTCCAACTAACAAACACTAATGCAACTCATCCTTAAAATCAAAAGAGTCAAACAATGCCCTAGTCATGATTGTTAAATCGGCACGGCTACGATGGCAAAGCGGTGACTAAATTGTCCAAGTGAACACAATCAACAGGAACAAAAAAAAGCTCTCTTGCAAATAATATCAGACGATTTTCTCTCTTTTTGTAACTCTTTTTTAGCTTTTTTTTTCTTTTTCCTTTTTTTTTAAAAAAATCATACTTCTTAAATAAACAATAAAACGCATTGCATAACCAAATCCAAAAATACCAAACTAGAGGCTGAGACGCTGGACTAGAGATGTCGGCCATTTTTATTTTTTTTTCATTAGTTGACGGGCGGCAGATGAGGTGGTCGTATGGTGTTGTCAATCGGAGGTAATACTACTTGCAATTTGGAGTAAAGCTGTCGGTGTTTGTGTGTTCTACTGAATGTTATCAAATGGTGCAATTGCAAGTTGACGACTGTACAGTTGGGTATTGGTGGTCGGCTCGTGATTAGAAAGGTGTGGGTGTTTTCGGTGATGACTGTGAGGAGGCAGTGAGGAGAGAGATGGTCGACGACTGGATTTTTATTGTTTTTGGTTATTTATTTATGTGGGCTAATATGTGGGTCTGTCTTATGTGTTTGTTGGGGTAACGGCGGCGAGAGCTGGTGTGGGGTTGCGATGTGTCAAGGACAGAAGGCCTGGTGGCTTAGGGCGTTTTGGGCGGTTAGATGCCGGAGTTAAGATGATCAATGGCGGTAACTGGCAAGGTCGTTGATGTTGCAGATGATTGTCGCAGCTGGGGTGGGCCTGTGTAGTGGGCTTGAGTTTAATTTGGGCCAAAGTTTTAGTATTGGCAGTGGGATATCGGTTTTGTGTTGATGTTGGGCTTATGTTTATGGCTTTAAGTGTTTTGATAAAAATAAATGGGCTAGGTTATGGGGGTGGGAGTTGTGATTGCGGTTTGTGTGGTGTTGCTGTGGTTTGCGTGGTGTGTCATGGTGAAGATGCTGGGAAGTTGTATTTGGATTGGATTGATGATTGTAGTGATTTGGTAATTCAATTACAAGGCACAGCCTAAAAGCTAAAAACTCCCTTTTGAATCTTCAGGTGAAGATTAAAGAAATGAGGAACTGAAGGCAATTTGTTGGTGGGTTGCAGGTTTGTTGATGTTGGTGGCTGAAATTTAGGGGAAAACTGATGGTTGTTTATGAAAGTACAAAAGTGTTTGCGTGCTATTTGCTTAGCCATGGGTGGTGGGAGACATGTTGGTCAACGCAGAGAGGTTGAATTGGGTGTTCTGAGATGTAAATTGATGATGGAATCCAGGTTTAGCTCTGATACAACATTTAATGCAGGATGGATTGAGATTTCAGTATAGAATTTATATGCAGCATAAGTTAAGCAAAAGTAGAAGCAGCAAGAAAGGGGGAGAAACCGGAGAGAAAGGGGGTGGAGAACTGGAGGAGAAATAGGGGGAGAAGAGAGAAATCAGGGGAGACGGAAGAAAACTTGATACACAAGCATATTCATTTCAATTCATTCACCAACTGAACTTTCAAGTTTACATTACAAGACATATAGAGAAAAATAAGCAAACATAGAGAGAAATGGGCTTGGGCCAAACCCAATTAAACTAGCAAAGTATAAATAAAGATAGTCCAAAAGTAGGAGATGTCCTAGCTAATCAATGCAATTACAATGCAAACAGAAGCGCACAAGATTCAGGACCAATCCTGTAAAGAAAAGTGTTCTACCCAGACATGTCCCGTAAATAACCAGGTGTAGTGACATGCTGAAATATACCTTCCATATTGCAATCTCTCAGATTTGTCATATGCTTCCACTAGGCCCATGTTTGATCCCCATTTTTGGGGTAAAATGTATTATGGAATAGTGATTTTTTTGAGAATGAGTTGTTAAGAAGGAAATATTTTTGAAATACGTGTATAATAATTTTATAGGAGAATGTATAGTTTTTTTTTTATAACCGTGGATGTCCGGGCCAGCTTGCGCGCACCTCGACTAATTCCACGGGACCCTGAAGTTTACAGCCGGGTACTCACCTCAGTGGCCTGAGGGGACTCGAACTGGTGACCATTGGGGAGCAAACCCAAGGCCTGACCAATTGAGCTACCCTTAGGGTTATAGGAGAATGTATAGTCGAAAATGAGTTTTGAAAAAATTGTATTTTAAAAAAATGGGGCTCAAACCGGGGGGGGGGGGGGGGGGGGGGGC
>CAIGRO010205133.1:0-11005 GCA_903798355.1 Fraxinus baroniana
TAGAATTAATAAAATCTAGCCTCCCTTTTTTTTTTTTCTTCTTTTCTTTGAATTATTTAACATACTTTATAGTACGATAAGTAAAAATTACTGCATTCTTACTTGAAAAATTACATATTCTGTGAATATCTTACACACCTGATTGTGAATATCTCTGATTTTGTGACTTTAATTGTTAACATGACTACTACACATAATTTGAGATTGGAATTGTAGAATGGTATTGAAGACTTGAGTCTCTGACATCAGAAAATGAGAGACATATTGTTACGACAGACGTGCACGCTGTACTAAATGGGGTTTGGACTGTTGAAATTATTGCCGTAGGACTTTCACGTCATTATGGCTAAAAACACTTGCAAAATCATTATGAGCTATGCACACACCTGAAATATTATTTTGTCTTAGTGGTGCAGTTTCGAGATGTGAAAAATGCAAAAATGTGAAGCCAACAATCATGACAAATCCAGTGCAGTTTAATTATGCCTCACAATGTTTGCAATAACCTATATAAGCAATGGAGACACTTAAAAATGTTATTTATGATTCCTCAAAAAATCCGATTCGTGCAGATTCTTTCCCCAACTAAGGAAGAGACCTTGGCGGAATTGCCACATATGAAACTGAGCACAATTTTGCAAAGAAATAACCCACTTGTTTCTCGAGAAGAGATGGAAAACATGCTCAATATCAATATTTTGTTGAGATGTGAAAAATGCAATCAATGATCATCACAACTCCTTCGCTTTTACAATCATATTAATATATGACAAGTGCAAATTCCCGTAACCGTTATGTAGCCAATTAGTAAAGGTTTTTCAAGAAGCGAAAATGTAGAAGGCTTCAAATTGTTACGTTAATGTATGGGCCATTGCAAGAGATCCTGAGTATTGGGAGAATTCAATGGAATTCTGGCAGGAAAGATTATTGAATAGTGCTGTGGACATCAAAGGTCAGGATTTCGAGTTGATCCCATTTGGAGCCGGTCGGAGACAGAGACGATGCAATTAGTTGATGCTAGTGGATAACTGGAAGATGCAATTATTTTGGTTGTTTGGAGGTATATAGAGGAGTTCATCGAGGACTATAAATATAAGTACTCTCTTATCTTTTATAACAAGTCAATTTAAATATTATATAAAACTAGGGGTGTGTCTGGTGTAGATTTTGGTCCAAATTAAATGGAATTTTTTGCCCCGTTTAGCCGTCTTTTTTGACCATTCAAGAGTGAGGTGGGCTTGCCTGAAGAAGTTAACGGGCAAGAAATGGATGAAAATTGAAACTTTCAGCTGCACCAAACACAGCCAAGTTCATTCTTTAACATATTCAACATCTCAAAAATTCTCACAATGTACTATCCGATAAGTCATATTCCTTACGGGACCAAGTAGTAGGCTTGATGCTGGTCTGTAGCCAAATAAATAAGAGTAATGTTATTTAGTATCTCACCACTATTGTTTAATATCAGTATAGATGATAGTGTTAGTGACATTAAATTATAAGTTTAATTAAATACAAGGAATTATGACACATGTAATAAGATTATATGTTAGGATATGTTTGGTTAGGATTCTCCAATTCTACAGTAAATCAATTTTCATTTTTTATCCACACATTCTTCAATAAAATAATATTTTACATCACATCAATAATTTTTTTTTCTTTTTCAGCCACATATTTCTCATCATATCACTATTCAAAATCAATTCTTCCTCCAAAAAATCTAAACCAAACAAGCTCTTAATATATAGATTGATGTTCAACATTACTGATATTAGACAACATTATTCTTCAATTAATTCCGCATAGAAATCTTGATGTTTTAATGAATTCCCTATCTACCAACACCCAAACAATCAATAATTGCTAGCTCGAACAAAGAGCCTAAACTTGAATCTCGACCAAGCCTAGTGGTATCGAGCACGTAATCCTTTTGAGATGCACCAAAGCATTGTTAAAGGAGCAAATCAATTCCTGTAGAAATTACATAAATTGATTTGCCAATCCAACATATCACTCACATGGGGATGGATCCCATGTGAGTAAAATATTGAAAATCCAACACATGACTCACATCACAAAGTTTTCAGCTCATCAAATCATTGTTGGAATTAAACTTTACCTGATAGACAAGATAGTGAAGAGAAAGTTAAGGATTTAAATATTCCCTTTACTCGTGAGTAACATCTTGGTAAAACATAAGTTTATGTAACATCTTGGTAAAACATAAGGTTACCTAAGCAATAGTCAAAATGGCTAATGCATACAAGGAAATAACCAATCTATTTCTGGACAAATTGATGCATCCTAAGGAAAGTAAAATATCAGCATTGCTAGATTTGAGGGATGGTCAAGACAAAATCCCCCAATTTTGTGCCACAACAGATTTTACTTTTAACCTCCTACAACGAAATAGGCACAAAGAAAGAGTAATAGATCAGATCAGTCTACAAAAACGAAATGGTCCCTCCGTAACCAGTTATCCATAATAATATCAAATAAATCATTTTCGTTTTTGGTAAATTTACCAAGGACTATAATCATAGCGATCCTGCTATTCAACTATTTCGACTATTTTCAAACACCTCATAGCATTTTTGGAGCGTCCGAAGATTCCATCATTTACCTATGATTTCTCTTGCACCGCCTCTTCCAATTGATTTTGAAGATAAAAATCCTTCAGTGGATTGGCCCATAAACTGACCTAATGAAATCCATCAACTCAATTTGATTAACTACACGCAGCACGCTTATGCTAAACTCCCTATTGTTTCTGAATTTGTCTTTCATATTTTCTGCAAACCTCAAATTCCACTTTTCTTTGAAATTATCCACAAGGATACTAACATCATTATGAATCAAAATGCTAGTTGCTTTATCTACAAAATTCGACAATCTTGGATTCTCACCCAAATTATGTTTCTTATTAAGCGAAATAAATAAGTTCGTCTGAGTTCATTTCAAATTGTCCAACCGTTGACTTTTACTCTATCTATTTTGACTTTTAGCCCTTTTTTAGCAACCATTGAGGAAAAAAACATGCATATGACATTTTTTTATTTTTTTTTGTCAAAACTTGTAGATTCGTTTGTCATACATCAATACATAGCCACTTTGACGTATCAAATTTCATAAACTTCAAAGGTTGCATTTCAACTTCCATATCCAATAATTTTGAAGGCATTCTGACTAATCGCAACACACTTTAATCTAAAATGGATTCCATACTTAAAAAGTCAAATTGAATAATCAATTAAGATTTAGTCTAAAATGTGGAATGAGAATATGTCTCCTCTCATTCATCATGCCGCCCCGCCGCCCCAGCACGAGTGGAAATAAGGGCACACCCAAACTTAATACATAATTTTGACTGTGTTTTTTTATCTTCAAACATTTGCAAATTGATTATTTAATATAAATGAATCAAAATTGTTCTTGAACTTGTCTTGTTTACTCTCATGCAAAGTTGATGAGCTATATTAAGTCATTTAGACATTCAAGGACAATTCTTGCCTTGAACTAGGAAATGGAGTTTCCATATTAATCCCAAAATCTCATGTTCTTAACATTTTCTTGAGTAGATTCATGAATATCAACCTCGTATGCTATGTTTTGTATGTCAAATTAAACCCAATTATAAGACTACATGATATATAGAGTACAATATTCAATCTAATTTGAGTTCAAACGAATCAATTATGTTCTTTAATGGAAGGCTACTGATCATAATCCAATCCATTCTCACATTTGCCCTGTTTGATCTACATTATTATCTCATTAAAATGAAAAATATGATTGTTATCAATCACATCAACATTTAAATTCAAATTTTCTATCTTTTGTGTGGACCTCAATGTTCGCTATAAAAACAACCATTTTGGTGATTTCAGTTTCTCAATTCTAGTGTAGAAATACCCTTTTGCAATACATAAAATTTGTTGTTTCACATTTTTCTTTTACCTATGGGAGTAGAATAAGGGTGTCAATGGGACGAGTCAAGCTCATTTGAAAATTTTTCAGCTCGTTCAATATATCGGTACATCTATAGAGGGTCTAATACAAATCTCTCTCTTTATATGTAAATAAAGAAATGCATACCTCAAAAACTGTAAAGAGCTCTAACAAGTGAAAATGAGCCAAGTAAATACAGAATAGCCTTTAACTAGGTATACCACAAAAGTGCTTTAAAATAATGAAATATGACAATTGTTAAAAAATTTCAGTTGCGGTGACCATTTAAGTATGATCCAATCAAGTTCAGTGTGCACTAAATATAACGTTCCTTCTATTGAAAAAATTTGGTCAAACAACTTTATTCAAGGTACAAAAGGGGCATCCAGAACCACTGTCTTTATTTTGTTCCAGATGAAGACATGACAAAATTCTCAACATGCAGATTTTTAGCCTGATAACTAACTTGAACTTCAAGTGGGGACACAAAGAAGTGGCAAGGTAGAACAGAAAAGAAAGCTCATAATCCTAAATCTTCACCCCAGAATGGATGGCAACAACACCTCCAACAAGATTTTCATACTCAACTTTTTGAAACCCGGCTTCTGCAATCATTGAGGCAAATTTCTCCTGCATAAATAAAATAAAATTTACTATTAGAAATATGGGTAAAACCAAGAAGGCAAGAACTAATCTCAAAGATACTGAACATCCAAACCTCACTAAGCCACCTGTTTGGCCCCCATTTTTTAAAACTCATTTTTAACGAAAAAAATTCATGGAATCCACAACTTTTATCAACTTTTCAACCACACATTTTACCAACTTTTATAAAAATCTACTAAAAAACTAATTTCTATCCAAACAAAACAGGGGCTAAATATTATCATAATCATAATGAGTGTTCACTTGAGAGTAAATTTAGAAAAACTGTCTTAGACAGATGTCCATAGACACATTAAATTTTATGCTTTGATTAAGACCGCAAAGTGTCAATGTGTGATGATGTCAATATAACCAGAACTCTGCCATTAAATACTTCAGCCTACTCCACCACTCTAGACGCCGATTTTTCATACACCAGTTCCACATCTTGTTTAATTTTGGATGATGAAGTTGGTCAAACATGAACCTATTAGCATTCTTTATAACATCACCCATCTGTGCACAAGATGTCAGAACGAGTTTAAGATAAAGGAACTAAACAAAGATGGAGATAGACAAAGAAGAGGGTTATGTGCAAGAGAGCACATAAGTCAATGCATAATAACCAACAAGGTTTAGTTCTATGCAGAAAAAATGGATCTCTAAATTTGTGGTTTAATTTTATCATTTATTACATATTATGAGTTGAATTTCAAATCTCTCTCTATATACGTGTGTTTATTTCTTTTACAATTCAATGATCAATACCAATCAGAATTTCCCCACATGCACATGCCCCTGACCACCACCTCTCAAACCAAAAAAGAAAAACATAAAGAGGTAATAACAATCATAATAAAAGAACTCGCATAAATGAATTTTAGTAGTGTTTTTTTTTTCCGGTTCTCAATTTTCAAAAATGCAACAATTCTAATATAAAAGCATGCATGAATTAATTTCAAATATTTATTTTTCTTCGTGGGGTTTAAATAGTTAGCTGGTTTTGCACGGTCACAACCATACCACTAACCACCCAATAGACTCTGGCTGTTAATGCGATCAATTCAAGCATTTTACCTGCGAGGGGAAACGGCGAATGCTCTCAACCAAATATTGATAAGATTCCCGATCACCAGCAACTAGCTCTCCTATGGCCGGAATGACCGAGAATGAGTAATAATCATACCTGACAATAGAGAAATTTAGCACATTATAGCCTAAAAAAAATGTCAAAAGGATGGCTAGAGATGCATGAAAACTGCATAGAATGAAGTGATATTTGAGGAGATTCTTACTAAAGTAAAAAACCAATGGAACAAATACAATTTAAACCAGTATTTTATGTGTACCAACTAACAAACAAATTCACGTAACTATGTTCATACAAATGAAACCAATTTGAGTGCCCCCAGTAAGTGAAACAAGATAAGATGTTCAACAGCATGTATGTGGTGAATAAAAAGAGCTAGTCCTAGACAATCCTTACAACTCTTTAAACACTGGGAGTTCCACGTGGCTCAGTTCAAGGCAGAGAAATCGTCCTCCCCGTCTAAGTACTCTGCAAAACAAACAAACAAAAAAACATTTTTGAAATCACAATGGCACTATCTACAAGATAAGGATCAAAAATAGGAAATTATCTGCAAAACCATAAATAAAAATGAAAAACTGGTGAAGAAATGATAAGTTCTACTTGCTATTTCTAACAATCCAGCATTTGCCTGGGTTTTATTTGCTGCGCGTGAATGGATCAATCGAACAGGGATTACGGGTGTATATTTATTGTTTCAATAAAATCATTTAGATACTGCTTATTCTCAATCCAATAAGAAACAACAGCATTGAAGTAAACATTAAGAAATTTCTTAATTAGTCAACTCAAAACATATATCAGTGAGATTATAAACAAATTGCCAAGAGGTTCTGAGGATGCTGAACTCCAAAGCTGGGCCAAGCTATAAACCATACTAATTGGGTTTGTACTAGGACTACAATCTATAAAAATCTAGACAGTACCATAAAGGGCACACATGAAAAAGTGAAGGTCTAATTCTATAAAGATGTGGTAGTAGATTGTTCTTTATAAGGTGCTATATGATTGATACTTCATCCCGAGTTAAAAATTATTAAATTTCTGCAACATCCCTCTTTTAGGTACTTGTATATAACTCTCTACAACGTCTGACGAGCTATCCGGTAAATTCGTAAAAAGAGGAATATACAAGAATTTCTTTTCAAGATGAATGACAGTACAGATTCATGAATAAGTAGACTACTGAAACTTGTCTTCCTAAGATTTTTTCTAAGATCGTAATTTCAATTTTTAACAACTCATGGCTTATATAAAGTATATATTCTGTGGGTGTCTGCTTACTTCATGTTACTTAAGCATTCCCATTTCTGACGGCATATTTTACCCAAAAACCAAATAGAACAATTTTTTGTCTCAAATACGGTGCGCCCTCATAGTACATAAAATCCATGGAGGTTGGACAAAAAATAATTTGGTAGTCAATATTTCACCTCGTCCAAGCTTAAGAGTGACTGAGTAACAAGATGGAAAAAGCGCATCATATTATAACATGTACATGTTTCTAAAGGAAGAAAAGACACGACTTCAATAAAAATTTAATTAATAAAGGATAAATTAAATTTACAAATACTAAATAAGTTTATAGGCCAAATAATATTCCAAGAAATTACATATCTTCAGCAATTTCTCTCATTCTCTCTCTTCCTTTACTCAGTGTGATTCATTAATATGCATGTACAAGACTTATCATGGTCAAGAAAAGTAATCAAGGATTAGAGATGCGACCTCTTTGAGAAGATAACAGATCATGCTACAACTAGGTAAACCACATTTACACACAAGTCAAAAGTTTAAAGCCCGTATGCTAGAGTCGATTAAACATCGTATAGCAGGAAACTGATGCAAATGGTCCCAAACTTTTGGCCATCTTGCATTTTTTGTCCAAACCTTTCAAACTTGGCACGGATAGTCCAAAAACTTTGCATTCTTGGCACAATGGTCCTTTCGGATAGATTCCGTCCAAAAGCACCATTAGTTTTGGCACGTGGAATGCACATTCTTTTAAGGGCAAATTTCATATTTAGCCCAACCATTGGCGAAGTAGCGATCATGTTTCTAAACAATTTTTTGTCTTATTTTTGTTCGCAGACTTTGTCCCTAACTATTAAAAAGCATAAGCCCCCTTATATGGGGTATAAACTCCTCTACCTTAAGTAGGCAAATATTAGAAAACCTATTAAAGTAAATCTCAGATTATTAAATAATTTCCACAAGCACAAATTCCAGTTTTTATAGGCCCAAAAATACTTTCCTAATTATGTTTCCTAAAATAAGTATCCAATTTGAAAAGTAAACAACTAATAAAATACAAAAAATATATTAAATAAATTCCTAATTACATTTTTTTTTTCTAAAATAATTATCTAATTTAGAAAGTAAATTAAATAATCTCTCTACTAGGATTCCCATCACATGTACCCATGTATTTCTAGTTTTCTTCCTAAGTTCAAAACAATTTGGATCATTGGGTAATAACATTTATTTTGTATGATTCTGCATGAATTTCTAGTTCCAAAGAATAATTCTTCAAGACACATGTACCCATGTATTTCTAGTTTTCTTCCTAAGTTCAAGACAATTTGGATCATTGGGTAATAACATTTATTTTGTATGATTCTGCATGAATTACTAGTTCCAAAGAATAATTCTTCAAGAGCAAATCAATGAGAAATACATATGCATTCATACTAATGTGTCTGTGTGTGTTAGAGAATCCCCACCCCCACCCTCTTGTACTCACAGGTACACATTTATTTCTATTCTTCTTCCTAATCTCAAGGACAAAGATGGAATTGTGAATCGTTAAGGGCATGGACATAGTATAGCTGGAAGACGAACTGTAACAAACTAAAGCACTTAGATATATTTTCTTAGCAACAAATACCTTGCAATGATAATCAGCAGCCTTATACAGGTATTAAATGGACTCTGATAACTCACAGCTTGATCATCCCATACTTTAAGAAATGATCCTTTGCTCAAGTAAGTGACACTAAACGTAACAACAAATACAAAAAGTTGATCCAGAAGATAACCTGTAAGCTTCTGCCAGAGCTTTTTCTATGTGTGTAACATTCCTAATTCCAAAAGCAATTGTGTAACCATCCATTGAATCATCTTCAAACTTCAGGGCTTCAGCATCTCCTTCCACCCAAATGAGAGATCTATTATCTCCAAAATCTGCATGTATAAAAAAGATAATGCTTCTTTCAACAGAATACGTGCCACAGGTTTAACATGTTCCCTGGTCAAAGTATCCTACATAGAGTATTAACTTACCTCTCTCTTCGGCTCGCTTTTTCCCTACATTTAACATATTCGGGTTGATATCACATACATATATCTTGGTTTCTTCCAGCAAATTATCATCATGAACATCTAGCATGGCTCTTTTTTTGACATTATTTATACTTTCCAAGATCCTGAAAGCAACATCCCCTGTAAAATTAGAAGCATCATTTCACTCTATATGAGACTGTGTCAGTTGAACAGGCTCTAGTGCAGCAAGGTAAATACAGTGATGGGCCAAGCATGTGAAGGAAAAACATCCGCATTGAATATAAAATATAGATGATTTTCTAGTTCAACTTGGAATCATAATAATTACAAGTACGAAAATATCGCCCCTATCTGCTCTGCAGCTAGAATAGCGACTGGTGAACCTCTGTTCAGCCATTCATTACATGATCACATTAGATAAGATTTTTTTTTGGCAGTATATTATGGTTGCTCAACATCTCATCATAGCAGGATTCATCATAAATGAATCCCATATGAAGAAGACCTCAAGTAAGATAACTCAAAAATTGGAAGAAATCACATACAATAAGAGTTTGTGGATAATACTGTTTCATGCAGCACATAAAAATTTGCTTCACTTCTCTTAAGATTTCTTGATTCCCAATATCCAGAAAGTGGTATATTAAGCAGTTCACAAGTCATATCAATACTATTTAATAACAAAAACCTGTCTTATATATAGTTATAATACACCTGTTCCACCAGCCACATCAAGATGCTTCATTCCTGGAAATGGATTCAACTTGGAAACCAACCTACACATTTTTAACAAAGGAACACAATTCATAGAGAATACATATAATTATCGCAGGCAACTGTGGATGACCATAAACTAATAGTGATGACGTAATCACCAAAATTGTAGGGGGGGAAACTAACCTGTCCTTCCATAATCTATGTAGACCACCACTCATCACATCATTCATGAGATCATAGCTTGAAGCGACACTTGTGAAAACGTTACCTACCATTTGGCTCTTTTCCTCTTCCCGAACTTCCTTAAAACCTGGAACCAGCATGCCATTCTAAAATCAGATGTATAATAAGTCTGTACAAAACCAAATACCCATAATGGAAATGGATTAAATAATCTTATAGATAAGTTTAGGCAAAACATATTTCTTTTTCACCCCTATATTCATCCCATAAATGTACACACAAAAAAAATTATAAATCTGTACAATATTCAAACTGTCCCTGGCCAAAAAAATAAAATAAAATAAACTCGTTATTTTTCACAATCATTCATCTTTTAAGTAAATTGTTTCACGTTATACGTAAGCACGCAGAATCACACACAAAGTAGATGTCTCTATGACTCTGTTGCATTGGAAGGTAGAAGGGACTGACCGAAACTGGTGGCATGGGAGTGCAAAAATGAACATGAATTGTATAGCGGCGGTATATTATTCTTCCTCAAGCTACGAGCAATCGATCGTAAAGCAGTCGCCATGAAACCCGAATTTCTTTTCTGACTTTCCGCAGAAAATGTTCGATATAGAATTAAATAACGTTAGGTTAATCTCGGGGAGAGGAATTGCGTCTAGGCCGAAAGAGTTATAAGGGCGTTCCGCACCGGAAGGGATGAGCGCTAGAGGATATACTGTATACCGCCAGGTGTCAGGATTCTAGTTGGAAAAAGTAGGGCTGGAGAAATCAGTGTTCGGATTCGAAATATTTGAAGTGGATCTTCGATTTTGATTTCTCGTTTAGGTTTCGGATTGCAGGTGAGATAATGGCGGTGTCAGTGGCGGAGTAGATGGCTACCAGGTCAGTGACGGTGCTCGTAGTGGGGTGCGTTGCGAAGGTAGGGAATTACTGGTTTTATTTTCATTTTCTTATTTCCACTTTTTTCTGTCACTACCGTTAGCCCTTTTGATAGTTATTGTGTTTTTGTTAGCGTATAAAATGATATTTAGGTACGAGACTATAGACTGTACATAAAAAAACTATTTAGTCATTGGAAATATATTACATTATAAATGAAAATTTGCATTGCTTACAAGTTATGTAGAT
>CAIGRO010205137.1:0-18627 GCA_903798355.1 Fraxinus baroniana
TTATCATTATGAAAAGTCTTTTTTTACAATGAAATAAAACTTCTATTTATACTAATGCTAGAAAACCTAGTAAAAACGTAATTATGTTATAAAATATTGTAAAATTGGAAAGAAAATAGAATTCTAGTCTAACAAGGAAATTCGCGAAAAAAAAAGGAAAGTTTTCCGCCAACTTGTTCTCGGCCTATTTCTGTGCGATTACAAGCCCAAAAGTACTATGCGTCCGCGCTACCTTGTGCAGAATTTCATGTCATTTCCGGAATGTAATCATGGGCGAAAATCTGACATCCGAGCTAAAAGTTATGCCCGTTTTAATTCACGTTGCTCGATTTCTTTCCAAATATTTTCCAAACTTTGAATCTAACTCGTTTCGACTCCCGAGTCTTTCACAAAACTTGAACCTTGGCTTGTCAATTTCACCCATCTGAACTCTATTGGTTGAACCCTTGACTCATGTGACCCGACCAAGTGATTACCTGTCCTGGAACATTTCATAATGATTCTGCTTTTCCCGTTCGAGCATCAGGTAGGCGACAAGCTAGCGTAAATTCAACAACTCTTTTTCCTTATTCCATACTCAAACCAAAATACTTCTAGTTCACTTATACAACCCCAAAAAAAAATATTCTTGACTTTTACATCTCTTTTATAATTATTATTTTGTTCTTTACCAACACAACATAAGTCCTAACATGTTTGGCATGATTGAGGATATAACAAAATTAATGGCTTGTTTGAGCCCTATTTTTTCAAAAATGCATTTTTTTTTTTCAAAATTCATTTTCAGTCACGCATTTTTCAATAAAATAATTTTACATGTAAATAAAAAAAAATTCCTTTATAAACCACACATTCTTCCAAAATCGATATTCTAAAATGCATCTTTTCCCAAAAATTGGGCTCAAACAAAGGTTAAAATTCGGATTAATTAAGATTCACGCAACAAAAAAGACTTATTTTGGCATTCGAAAATAGTGCTTAACGTGTATAGTGTGCAAAATTAAATAAATGAAAGATGTGAACATAAGATACGAACAATTAAGAATTATCACGAAAAAGTCGTTTATCAGCAAAAAAAAAAAAGGTGGCTACAAGTTGGAGATTAGGAGAGGTTAAAGGCTTGACAAGGAATTCTTTTTGTTTCGTTGACTTGAGCATACGACGGTGGTTTAGGTACGATGAAATTGTGGAAGAAAGTAGGCAGGCGACTATAGTCAAATTTGGTTGGCATTTTGCGTGGTCTCTAGTCCCAATATTACTTATAAATTCTCTCTTTTTTGACATAAAAATCAGATAATGGAAGTGTTAATTGATTAAAATAGTTTGATTTCAAGTAATTTCATCATATTGTATAATTTAGACTTCTATGGAACTTTTTGTGCTGATTAACTGGAAAAATTAGTTCAAATGACGCTTTTGAAGTGAAAGTAAATTACATTAGATGACTGTAATTAATAGATGGAAAAATTAATTAATTAAATAACTCAGAAAGCATACAAATCAATTGAATATAGTAAATAAGTACGAGGCTTATCCCATAGAGACTGTAATTAAAAACATTAATTTAAATAAATTAATTAATAATCAGACTTAGTTGAGTAAAACTGAGTTTGTTTAGAATAATTAAAACTAAAGACTATAGAAATGAAATTATTGCTAGTAAAATTAAACTAAAATTCAAGTGACGTTAAACCCCAGCTTGACAACCATTTTTGGGGAATATAGTAAATTTTTGGACAGTTTGTAGTTAAAAAGTTGGAAAAAAATTTGGATTTACGTGAAAAATATATTATTATAAGTATGTAATTGAAAATTAGTACAAGGAAAAAAAAAAAGAGTTTTGCAAAAAAATGATTGTCAAATAGGGGCTATTATCCAAGTTTCATAATCCACCATGCTTTAAAATAGCAATTATTCAATTATTAATTAATTCTCAAAATTAAATGATACCTTTAAATAAATTAATTGACGTATTTATTGATTAAATCCAAATTAAGAAAATCAAAATATAGATCCTTCGTAAGTAGTACAAGCCCCGAATGCTCTGTCCATCTCCCTTTTTTCTTCTTTCGAAAATTCCAATTCCAAAAATTTATGGGCTTAATGTGGCCCATTACTTTTATTTTTTGTATTACCAAAAATCAATTCCACCAACTAANGGTTTATGCCGTTGCTCCTCGTTACACGCATAAATGTTCGACATATTTGTTTAGATTGTATAAAAAAGGAGAATATATACTTAGCGTCTCCGACTTTCGCGAAATAAATAAATTTACCTTTAATCTCCAACATCAAGGACACGTGTCGTCAAATCATTTGAGTGTGTCGTTAAATCATTTGAGTGAGTGATTTGAAAATGTCAGAAAAGTGAATCATGCTACGTTACCAGGGCCACATGGGCCCTGGAAATGCCTGGCCTGGTAAAGGGGTTTAACCCCAAGAAAAATAAGAGTAAAAGTTGATTACGACATAAATGATTAACATGTCATCGATTGAGTGTAAAATCCTACGTTCTCTCCATGCTTCCTCTAAGCAATTAGTTTAAGACAAGGAATGCCTCCTACTTCTCTAAGGGGTGGACCTATTCTGTTCTGCATTTGGAGAAGCCGGGCCCTCAGATGTATCCGAGCTGCTGATCTCGCCCATTCTGTCTTTGTTAGACCAGAGTTTCGAGAAGATCTTCTTTACTTTATTGGTAGCAACTTTTTATGTGTTAGATTTTGCATCATTCGGGCTATTGTCATTGCCACTTCCTCTGTTCCCCAACCTTAGAGAAGTGAGTTCCCCCTTTAAAGGCTTGAGATCATCACTGCTTTGGACAGTATCCCAATCCTCATCTGTGTTGGTCGTCGCTGACCTGGAACTCCCATGGGACCCACCCAGGAGTAAGGTTCTGATGGAATCGTGTAGGTCGGATGTGCTACAACCACCAGAGGAGGATGTTGCTCGAGCTTGCTCGAAGAAAAGAACCTGCAAAACCACCCGTAATGGGAGCCTCTCGTTTTGTACAGCATGGGTGCAGGCTTCAGCAGAGAGCTTCTTGCAATCCATTAACCTGCAGATCCTCTTCTTCTCACTCTTGGTCAGGCTAGGATGTTCCTGTGAAAGCAAAATTGTTGGTCAAGGATAATCTTACGTAGCGAAGTATTCAACTTGACGTGAGAAAAAATAAAAAGGAAAGTAAACAAAATTAGCAATGTTGAAGATGATAGCAAAAATCAACCTGGATGAACATGTCAATAGCACGGTAAATACTATCATGGGTTGGTCTTGGAAAGCCAGAAACAAGTTCAGCTAGATCCACAAATTTTGACAAAGGTAAACTGGAATCTCTTGCAGCTTGAGCAAGATAATCATCAACCAATCTGGACACCTTAATCCTGGGATCGTCTGAAGTAAATTTAGTGTATATCTCTTGAAATTCATTACCACCAGGACTGTGAATCCGAGCACTGTGTTTTTCCATCACAAACTGCTCGACCAAGTCATGTACTATATCTATATTATACAATGCTGTTTCACCAGTCGGAGAATGAAACAAAAGATCACCAACCATGGCCTCATCCAACTGTTCTGCAATCCTTTGCATGATTTCTTTTCTTCTTGTCTCACCACATTCTAATGTTATAGATGCTAGTAATAACTTGAGCAAGAAACTACATGAAACGCTATATTTCTCCGAGGGCAATAACGAACTTATAGTATCAACCAAGTACCTGTATTTTGCAACATCATCTCCTTGTACTGTACCCTTAATGAAAACAGGCAGCCTTCTTGAAGCATATGCTTTCAGAGATTCTCCTATGGCGTCTGCAGGCGTTCTTCCTTTTGTTTTTATTGTTGTTATTACCTGCTTATATAAATCAATTTGAAGCTCACAGAGGTCTTCTACCCACCAGTCTTTCGGCACCATCTGTTGTTTTTTCACACCATTCCAATGTGAATCATTTCCATTCTCAGATGGGAATTTTTTACGATTATACGTGTATGACCACTCAACTTTCGAAGGATCAATAGAAGCTTTAGTAGCTATAGAATCTATGCAGTGGTTGACAACCTTCAATTCCTCTGACCATGGAATCATAGATTTTGTTGTTTGAAGAACAATAATAGAATCCTTCCAGCTTCGGAAAATGCTAGAGGTTAAAAAGACGTCAATCTTGTATATGAGATTTCCTTTCTCGACTGTCTCGTACATTTCAAGATACTCTGCCGCACAACGTGCCGCAACCACATTGTGTGCATTGAGAGTTACTATCATCCCATAACAGAATTTAGCACATATTTCAAAGGCAGCAGGTCCACCAGGTATATCATGAATGTCAATTGTATTATTGCTTTCATCATTTGTACTAGCAATGAGCTTCTGCAGGCGAGAACTCTTGGACAAAATGGGAAACTACAAAATACGCAGTGTTAGTAAAAAAGACAAGCACTTACAGTAATGAATGTACATCTAACAACAGTCATAGTTGATTGCAGAATTATGATATTTAAAGTCATTTAAAATTTCTTATAGACCAAACGTGTCTGATTTGTTTAGGATGGCCTTTTAGTTGATCTAGTGATATGACTATATTTTGGGTCCTTTTAAGTGTAAATTAGAGTTGACCTTAACAGATGGAAGTAATCTTATTGATGAATTTGGCTGACACAATGTCAATATGTCTGTTCTGAATGATGCACAAGAAAACAATGTCTTAATGCATAAAGTAGCACATCTTCAGCAGAGAAGGGCTATACCTTGTGCAGATAAAAATTTATATTCCCAACATTGATGATTATATCAGTTGACAACTCGGTGGCCACATACCTGAGCAGACAAATGGAAAATCAGTCAGATTCCCAGTAAACTTTAGATTACATGTTCACAAATTAAATAACCTTCAACATGGCAAAATGGTATACATCCAAACATTATTTGATGAAAAGGACAAATGAAGAGCTAAACAAAATAAAGCTCATGTCCTCTCCATAATATTTGCATTTAGAATAATATTGATCCAAGTGTTAATCAGAAATTTGTTCTATAAAGAAATACTGAGATACTATTCTAGAATTATAAGGCTTTCTCAATGGATTTTTCTGCAACTAACCTTTCATAGGCATAACAAGCACCACCTATTTTAAAGCTCTATACTACTTTGAAACATAGATTGCTGCACATCATCAGTTATTTATGTCCACCTTCATATGCAGTAATGGCAAATAAACACCAAGTTTTATATCACAATGTCCATGGTGGAAATCTGGAACTGTGTCCAGTATGTTGTTCCTTCTAATATAAAAGCACCACGTGGTTTATTGAGATAAAAACAACTCTTATAAGGCAATTGTTCAACTTCATCCTGGAAGTGAGCCTCAACATTTTTCCAGTCATTTATGTTAGAGGAGAAGATAACGAAGAATGCAATAAAATGCAAGCCAGTTACTTCTGAGATTTACCTATTTGGAAAAGTAGGCAAATTCAATATTAGCCAATTCAATGTAATCATACAAATATAGATAACTTGTTTTAGATCTATCATATAGCCTCGTTAATGTCAGTGACGTGTCTTAACCAAACATTCAGTTCAATGTCTGGAAATCCCTAGAAAGGGGGTTCTGAGGGAGCAAGAGAGCTGTCCCAAGCAGTTTCTAAAACCAACAACTTCAAAGATACTGAACAGAGAACCCCCATCAAAAATCAGAAAAACAAAAGGCAAGGCTTTGAATGAAAAGAAAAAACAGTAGCTAACCAGCAACATTGTAGTAAAAAACACAGAAATGCTTTCATTACAAACATATGGGAAAAACAGTGAGATTATGATTCAAGAAGAGGGTGCATACTGACCTGATATTATCTCCATCAGTCTCAAACTGATCAGGCTTGGAGCCAAGCTTCATAAATTTCATCTTGGCTACCAAAAGATCTTCCCAACTCAAGACTTTCAACTATTTCTGTTATATCTCAGCAACCCACAGTTCAACCACTTATACCTCTAAATGAAGTCGGAAGAGAGCGCTGCATGAGAAGAAAAGGGAGGCAAGGCCCACAAGTGAATATTGAGTACATAAATGTTACAACCTCGAGTCCTTACTAGGATATACGAGGAGTGAAAACAGAACCAAAGACAAAAAGGTAAATCATGATACTGTTCGGCCCAATGTTTCCCCAAACACAAAACAAGTGAGAAAAAACATAAGAACTAGGGATTATGTGCCACCTTATATTGCAAACGAAATTGACCCCTTCAATGGGAAGAGAATCAAAGAATGGGAAGAGATCCAAAGAAGAATGTGAAGACCAGGCGGGCAAAGGATTAGCCCAGGAGACACAAAAAGCTTGATTAACTTCTGAAAACTGGAGACACTCCCACTTGCTCACCACTGACACCACCAACCCTCCCTTATTATTTGTTTATATTCAAGTATCTTTTTCTTATTAGAAAATATAATCTCCTGACCTCGTTTCAGAAATCAAATGCAAGAGCCACATTCCTCAACACATGAATGAAATGGGATACATGTTAAATGTACCTATTATGGGGTTCGAATATCCGAAACAGAAATTCAGAAAAATTGGTTGACAGACAGACGGTAAGATCATCTTTCACCAGTGGAGTTGAAAAAACCTGTCAAAGCCAATATAATATCTGTGTGAGTGGAAGGTCACCACCAAAATTGCAGACAAGAAGCATCAACTAGTTTTGGAAGATATGAAAACATGTATACATACACGTGAACAGGCCAGCAATGCAAGCAACGAGATTGTTCTCTCAAATGGTAGTGCAACCACAAAAAGGAAAAAATCCAAACAATGCATCACATCACTCCACCACATAAGAAAGATAGCAAAATCCAAGAAATATCAAATTATCAATTAGCAAAATTTATGAACAATCAATCACAAAGTAACCTTTCATAGGGCCAGAATCACATTTGTGCAAGAAATTAAGAAGAACCAAATGCAGAAAAAGGTCCAAATAAAGCATCCCTACCACGGAAAATAGTATTCTAAACCAAACCCCCTGAATCAATATGTATACATGTACAGATACCCTTAAATGATGAGAATAGAAAGAAACTTTAACTAATTAACTTCAGAATTCTCCAAAACTCACCTAAACCAGAAAGTGTTAAACTTCAACAAAAATCTCTGCTCCTTACAGAGAATCACAACTCAATTGTGTGTGTGTGTGTTGGGGGGGGAGGGGGGGGGGTGCTAAACAGTGCAAAACACTATTAAACTAAAACTTTGAGAACAAAAATAAGAAGAAACCCCACCACCAGTATACAATTAGACCGGATCTGCCCAAAAAAAAAAAATAGGGACAAGTCGAACCCTCAAAAGAATGAGTTGTCACTAATCTTTGCTAGCCACCACAGAAACACCGTCTATTCACAAAAGGCCAAGCATAGAATGTTCCCACAGTCTCATCTATCCCTTCAGAATCAGCACCACCTCCCCTTTTCTCTCCACCCTATACTCTTATAACATGAATCAAAATGACCGTTTTCACATAAACATGTAGACAAATCCCAAAAGTGCTACCCATTATTTAATTTTCCAGTAGCTGTATTTTTTTCCTATTTCTTTACTGTATTCAGCTGTAATTGTCAATTGTGAAGTGGGTTCACCTCCTTTTAGCTCGTCCAGTGCGGCCCTTCAATCCTCTTTCTCCATATGCGAGTTTACAGCATTTGGCACGCCAGGCTGCCACCGTTTCCCCCCTTTGATAAAATTACTAACTTTTTTCGTTTTCTTTTAGTACGATTATCAAATACTGTGCAAACTTTATTCACATATTTTTAAAGAAAGAAAACGACTCATCCATGTTTCTCTCGTACTTTGATAATAATGGCATCCAACTCCATTTGTATTTCCTAAGCAGAATATTACCTTTTGAATTCAGGTAAATAAAAATTCTGAATCCAAAACTCACGGCGATAAAAGCGAGAATACGATATGTGGATGAATTCATATGGGTGGCGGTCACATGGGCTACTCATGGTTATGGCTGCTTTTACTATGGAGCTAGAGTTTATCATACTCTCGATTGCTTAATCACTATTTTTAATCCTTTCGTTACAGAATTAAGTTACGGCATGATCTAGTGCAAGAAACTAGTCATTCAATTAGATATTGATTGATGCAATCAAAGATGAACATCTCCCCTAGACCTGGTGGACAAATTGTGACCACATTCCTATTCTCTTTATTCCTTATCCGTGCCTCTCCAAGTCCCAATGTCACAAGTCAAATAGAACAAAAGAAAAATATTTTAATTATGACCATATTCTCCTCCCTTTAACCAAAACAAAAAACAAAAAAACACACACACACCGTAATAATCAATAATATGCAATTTGATTAATTTTATATTGGCAAATTTTTCCATCAAAAAACAATTTTTTTCCATTTTTCATGAAAAACAAGGGCTATCAAACATAGCCTTATTCAAATAGTCTGAATTGACACGTACCATCATTGGTCAAGTTACCACATAACCAAGTTATCTAAGGGTGTGTTTTATGGATATTATTGAGGAAAGAATGCATTTTAGATAGTGATATGATAGAAATTATATGGTTAAAAAGTAAGGAAAAGTTATTAATGTGACGAAAAATATTATTTTATTAAAAAATGTGTGTTTGAAAATAAGTTTTGAAAGAATGTATATCAAATAGGGGCTAAGTTGGCCCATATTTTTAAAATTTATTTTTTCTCAAATTTACTCCCAATAAATAATTTTGTATATGAACCCGGAATTTTTCTCTATTTTTTAACTATATACTTTTTGAAAAAAATTGTTTTTCACGAAATTTATTTTCTCAAAAAACCTCAACCAAACATAGGCTAAGTCTAATTAAGCTACATGTACACTTATTATTCACATTTGTTGACATTTGAATAAGGTGGCAGCAGTTTGGCCATTGACTTGACAAATGTGTAAACAATACATGTATGTTGGTGTTGCAGTGTTCTTACTAAATTATGATGATCAACTCGCATGCATCATCAGCTGTCATCATTAATGTTCTTCTTTATGAAGATACCCTTTTCTTTTATATAATATAATAATCATGTCCATTTAATTTATGATTATCGTTATCATTGTTAAATAAATTTTCATATATAGATGTTAGATTCTGTCCCAATATAATCTTTTTTTATGTATAAAAGAAATTTACTTTTAAAAAAAAAAAAAGTTGAACCCCAACCTTGAGGGCCCCCCACCGACCCTGTTATGGACTATCGTGGAGGAGCCCTAACCACCCTCCCTTTTGCCAATGGGAGATTTGTCCTGGGAGCTAAAAGAAATTTACTTTAGAACCTACAAAGGGTGGAGAATTTTCTTCGTACACATTTCATGCTTAATTTACTAAATTGTATAGATAATTGAATGTGAAATTTAAAATGTTTATTGTTGTGTAACTTTAGTCTACTCGAAACTAATCAAAAATTGATTACAATATTATCAAAATCGACTCCAACATTGTCAAAATTTACTCTCTCTTTTTTCCCAAGTCATGGCTTTACAAATCAACTTTAAGGGATTGAACCGGATCACGTACAGGAATAAGGACGAGTGGGTGATGGTAAGAAAGTAGGGAGTGAAGTAATACAAATAAAATGCAAGGAAAACGGATTAGAGCACATGACAAGAAGGTAGGGAAGAATGTAGGGAAAAGATGGTAGGGTTTAGTTGGAGAGTGAACAAGAACAAAACACTAGACAACACGACACGACACGAAAAAAATATAAGAATAGAGATCCAAGAGTTCAAGGTGCATGAATATATACACTATTTTGAAAACTACATAATTTATTTTTGCACTGGTCAATCCTATTACAATTATGCCCAGGTTTCATGGACCATGGTTGTTACTTGTCAGGGTATAATGACTATTTATTACCAAGTGTAATTAATTATATTTATTGGCATCTCTATTAACTTGGCATCTCTATTACCTTGTTTATTTAGACAAATATTATAATAATAGAGTGATATGTTAATCTTAAGGAGTTGTGATTAAAACATATGTATCATGTTGATTTATTCTTGAACTACTCCTAGGTATCATTAGCCGAATAGGTTAGCAACATATTGCGCTTCTTTCTTTTGAAGAGAATAATTGATTCACGAACTAGAGTGTGGCGACATTTGAGTGAATTTCATTGGAGACCACCGTACATATTTCATATGAATGAATATCTCAATGCAAAATAGATATCTATCAATGACGGTTATGAATCAATTTTGAGTCACATTAAAAATTTTATTCTCATTTTTTTACTCATTTTCAACCACACATTTTTCAATAGAATAATATTTTCTATCACATCAATAATTTTTCCTTATTTTTCAACCACACATTTTCCATCGATTTATTATTCTAGAATACATTCTTCCAAAATAATGTGGCTCAAACACATCATAATATTTAGACTTGAGATCACCATAAAATTTTATATATGGATCATCACACTGTGATGATATTGGACGTGACAACATTAGGATTGCTAATACAACGTTAATTTGGTGTTATGTGAATCACATAAAGATTGGAATTATGTTGTGTGTACAGACACACCCACATAAATTCAACAGATTAGACACGGCAGGTGAGGGACCCTTTTTTTCAATATTTTAAACTCACATGGGGTTCTGTTTAAATTTTGTTAGATTTCTTCTGTACAAATGCATTTTCTCTAGAGATTGATGGATGATCAAGATGTGATTCATCACTCCTACATAATAATTAAGGAAATGTCTTAGAAATTCATAGACTTGAGTATTGATATTGAAATATTTAACTTATATGGAGTTATGATTTGAACTCCTATTTATGATTAGAAAAGGAGATTTCAATGAATCAATAGCCCAATGTAACGAAACACATCCACGTCTCTTATACTCGATGAAGGGGTCGTATTTCATGTTAACAGAGAATTTTAGATCTTGTCATACATGCCATATGACTTATTTGTCACGACGTAGATAGCCTTGACACATTGTTAACATTAATCATGGACATTTTATGTGAACAAATTAACTGGATAATTGTTCATATTAATAGTCATTGTGATCAAGATTCCAATGAATCATACACAAGGGGTATATTAGGACAACTATGGCCTGAAATTAAAATTTTGATTAATACACTTACCTTTTAATTTTTGGATTATACATCATTAATTAATATTGCATTAACTGTTTTTGGTAAATAGCGTTTTGTTTTGTTTTGTTTTGTTTTGTTTTTTTTTTTTGCCTTGTTTGAATCTTTTTTCCTTTCAAGCATAAAATAGATTAATCTATCGAGGTCTTCTCTTTATTTAATTAATTTATTTATCGTTTCTTATTTTGTGGGTGTGTAGAGAGCACTGAAACTCATAAAAAATGGTGGCAACATTCACCATATTGTCTTTCTTCATCCGTTCATAGCGCTACGTCGTCGCCATCTTATTTTTTAGTACGTTGGTTAAGATTTTTAATTGTTAGCTATATCCTTATTGGTTAGTGTTACTATTTGTTGTGAATTAGAAACTCTCATGATGTGGGTGTTTTTTTTAACTTTAAGATCATACTTTGTGTAATTTGTCCTTTTTTTAACTGAACATATTTTGTTAAACTTACCATGTTTTTGCAAGATTAATTTTTTAAATTGATACTTAGCTCTTACTTTTTTTTTAAAAAAAACGTTTAGTGAACTTAAGTTAATTACTAGAAAGTGATGTATTGTAACTAGGATTTACAATAAGTTTTTGAATGTGAAATACCAAGATTCAACCCAAACTACACCTAGAGATGGGTGAATAAATGTAAATGCGGAATTAAAAATTGTAATTAATTATCAACAAGTCACTAATTAATTATCTTTAGATGATTATGCATACAGTCAAACTACCCTATATTTGAATACCGCAGAATATGAAAACAATAAATAACATATGGAAGGAATGTTCACGAAGAAACCCCAACTGGATAGAAACTCCGGACGTTTTTCTAGTCAAAATTCACTATAAACAATCAAACTTATAGTCTGTCAGATAAGACGACGACATGAACTTTCTGACCTCCTAACTAAAGTTAATACAGTCCTCCTGGATTATGTGCCCCTGTACCAACTCTTGATTGCAATATGACAGCCATCTTGTATTGCGAGCTCCTGCACCAACTCCTTAACTGTAATAACAAAGCCCTCCTGGATACTCTAACCCCTGGCTTTGTGGATTCGTCTATTTCATGTGGATTCTTGAAGAACTCCGTGTTCCTCAGTAAGCTTGGTATTTGGATTAACTGGAAGCGATATTTTCTCCTCCAAGTATAATCAAATCATTGAAGGTTGAAGTCTCTCAATGAATTGGAAGATGAAAAGATGAAGCTCTCAAGTTCTCTATGTTTCAACCTTGGAGTCTCCATTATGTGGCGTTCTGGTATTTATATAATAGGGTTAGGGTTGAATGGGCAGAATTAAACTCTCAATGAATTGGAAGATGAAAATATGAAGCTCTAAAGTTCTTTCTATGTCTCAACCTTAAAATTTACGTTCTGTAGCATTCTAGTATTTATATGATAAGGTTAGGGTTGAATGAGCCGGATAAAAAGCCTTGAAATCGCGATTAAAAAATTCTCGGCTAACCCTGTCGCTCGAGTGAAAGATTAGCGACAATGTGTCGCTCGAGTGAAGACCTGGCGACAATGTGTCGCTTAAGTGAAGCAGGCGACGCAGTTTCTGTTTCTAATGCTCGACCCAAACCTTGGCGACAATCTAACGAAATTTCGGTGCCGTTTTTCCTTCTTTTCCATTCTCGACCTAGACCTAATATAACACAAATTCTACTATTTGCAATTAACTCCTTGACTTTTACAATATCTTAATTTTAATCCATTTTGTTCACAGACTTGCCATTACATTAAATACCTAACAAGCTCCCCCTTTGACATTCTGTAACAAAACTACAATCTAAAGTTAATGTAGTATTGAAAAAAATTACAGACTCTCCGACTATGTGGAGATGGTGGCGAGGAGGAGGTCGTAATTCTGGTAAATAGAGATGCCAAGTGAATTCTCCACAGATAGCACGACTCTATTAGCGATCCAACGAAGGCGCTAATTAATGACTGGGAGGAGAGTTACCTTGAGCCGAATCAAGAAAATCTGAAGCAAAAGCACTGGAAAGTTGTAGCGGACATTGTTCCTAGTGATGGTATCATCCCCTGTGAAAATTAGAGATAGAAATAAGAAATTGAATTATAAAATTTTAAATGATTGTAAATTTTGGACGGGGACTTTCAATTTTCTACTGATTTATCCTTAATGAGAACATGGTCATAGGAAAGGTGATGAATTACCAGAGGATATGACATTTATTTCTAATTAGATAAATTAATTTTGGAGAAAAAGATGAAGTGGGATGAGGTAGAAAATAAAGTTTTAAAGGTTTGAGATTGTGAGTGGTACATAAAAAAATTTGGGTATAATTTTAAAAGAATAGAAAGTTTGGATACTAAAATTGCAATTATTACTTTTTAATTTTGATATTTTTACTGTTTTTAATGAAAAATCTGACTGTATGAGGGTTTTTTTTGCACAAAAGGTTTCCAATACGGAATTTTCTGCGATTTTCAATGGGTAGGAGATATATCGCAAATGGAAATATATATAGAGGGTTTTCTGCTATTAATCATTAAATTATATATCACAAAATTTCACCAATGACCACAAAATATGATCACCTGATTTTTGAAATTGTATTTTGAAACATTTGCCGCAGTATATTTTTCCCATAAATTTTACCAAATAAAAAAGGAAAAAATTCATAAATCCAAAATTCATAAATCCTACTTTAAATATAGATTATTTCAAAAATAAGAAAACAACTTTTAAATTTCAAAAATTAGATATTTGACCTATACATACATATATGTATATATATATAACCCAACCATCCAACCTCCACCAACCATGCCACTCAGATGACCGTCTGGCGATCGTTACGGCAACTACTCCGATTTCGACGACCGTTTCGACAACTATTCTGGCGTAAACCGTTCCGGCAACAACTCCGATTCCAACAATTGTTCCAATTTCGACAAATATTCCGGCAACAACTCCGCCATATTTTTTTTTTTAATGAATTATGACCTTTTGATTGTTACCTGTGACTAATAATATAAGATGTGACCTGTAAATTTGAACCGTGGCTTTACAAAACATATGACATGTTAATATTGATTTGTGACCTATAAAAAATGATTGTGGCTTGTGAACTCAAACCTGTGATCAGTGACCGTAACATTTCATTCATTGCAAATCGATCACGAAACAAAATTTTATAAGTCACAGATTATTCATCGGTCACGAAGCAAAATGTTATTGGTCACAATTTATTCATCAATCACAAATAAAATATTTATATTTATACGTCACTATTTTTTTATCGATCACAAATCACAAATATTATAAGTCACGACTTGAGTCTATTCACAAATTAACAATTTTTTATGTCACATATTCTTTTTTGGTCAATAATTTTATATGTCACAAATTATTTCTCACTCACGAATCAAAAATACTATAGGCCACAAATTATTTATCAATCACAAATCAAAACTTTTATTGGCCACAACTCGATTATAATTTGCTCACAGTTTATTTGCAAGTCACAGATTTTTTAATGGTCACATATAAAAAGATTTGTACGTCACAATTAATTCGTCGGTCACACCTTTCAATATTTATAGGTCATATAGTCACAGATTTTCAAAATAATTGGTCACAAATTCTTTCACGGTCATAGATAACAATAGATTATATAATTTTTACCAAAAAGAGAGAGAGACAGCTAATAATAATGGCAACTCATTCTATTAATTGATTCCTGGCCAAGGTGGTTTGGAATCAATTTCTACGAAGTAAAAACAAACATCCATTACAATAGCATTCTACATTCTAAAACAGGCACAGAGAAGAAGAAACAGGGCAACAGTTTCAACCAAAACCAAACTGCAATCCTGTTGTTACCATTGAAGGCTAGCATTCCATTCCACCACTCTCTTGTAATCTAGAAGCAAAACAAAAGCTCAACTCGACCTGCACTTATTTGTTCTAATACTAGCCATAAACAGCCATTTTTTGTCGCTAAACACTCTATCATCATCTTCTATTCAAAAACCACTTTCCTATAATACCAATCACTTGTCCCGAAATGAAAATACTAGATTGTCGTTTAATTTCTTTTCTAACCATAAACTTCCATTTTCACAATATGGTACAAAGTAAATCGAAACCAAATTGATTGGTTGGGACTGGGCTTTCAAAATCCTCTCTAACTTCATGTTTTCCTTTTTCCTACCTTTAAGATTTCCTCTGAAGGATGGAAGAAGGGTGGATTCAGACAACTCAACAGAGTCCTCACTAAACGACTCAAATTGAGAGTTGGATTTTTTAGATTCATCTTCAATCGGTGCAGAAGCGGCGAGGCGGCGGCGACTGTTTCATTTTTGAGAGACGGTGGTGAGAGAGAGTAGATGAGAGGAGAGAAATTCATTTTAGGGTTTGGATGGGTAGATAGGGTAGGGGTGTGTATATAAATTAATTTACATTA
The DNA here is from genome assembly GCA_903798355.1 of Fraxinus baroniana. Taxonomy (NCBI): domain Eukaryota; kingdom Viridiplantae; phylum Streptophyta; class Magnoliopsida; order Lamiales; family Oleaceae; genus Fraxinus; species Fraxinus baroniana. Next base: position 15,596 of record CAIGRO010205137.1, read on the forward strand.
TCATTAATATAAAAAAAAATCTGTATCTATATATAAAATATCTAACTTTTGAAAACTAAAACTTAAAAAGTGTAATTTTCACAATAAAAAAGGGAAAAAATAAAAATCAGGTGTATACATTACACCAATTCACAAATCAGGTTTATAGTTTGAAAATTCAAAAATCAGGTTTTTTATTTTTATTTTTATTTATATATTTAATTCTAATATGATATAATATAATTAACCCACCCCACCTGCACCACCCTTACCGACGATCGTTCCAGCGACTGCTCTGATTCCGACGATTATTCCAGTGACCATTCCGGTCATAGATTTACTATTTAGTTTGTCACATTATTTTGCAGTCATGGATAATAATTTTTATACGTCATAGTTAATTCGTTGGTTACAGATTTCAAAATTAATTGGTCACAAATCAAAATTTATAGGTCACACAGTCACAAATTTCCAAATTAGTTGGTCACAGATTTTTTCATGGTCACGGATTATATAATTTTTAGGTCATAGGTAACAAAATTGTTGGTCACAGATTATCGAGGTCACAGATTATATTTTTAGTCACATGAGCAAAATACTCAATCACAAATTTGAAAATTTGTTAGTGACAGTTAAATACTTGATCACAGTTAACCAAATGATAGGTCAAGATAACCACCGCGGCACCACAACAACCACAAATCTCACTAGCACGGCCAACATCACCACTGCCTCGCCACCACACATCACAACCACCACCACCACATACACACACATATCCGCCACACACCCACCAACAAATCAGATCCAAAAACGCCACATCCTAAACCACCACCAACACCATACACTATCTCCAGCATCACATTCCACCACCACCGCTGTCGCCACCACAACAAAAATCGCAGCCACATGCACCATCGCTTGCCACCACCATCACCTCACCATCACTGCCAGTAGCTCTACCACCATACACATCGCCACTGCATCCTACTCTAATAAATACCCACCACCACCACCTCCAATCACCCGTCGCCTACTAAAATCCACCATCTCTACCAAGCAATCTCCAAATCGCCACCACCACCACATCACGATTCACCACAACCTCCTCATATCGGAAAGATAAAAGAAAAAAAAACCCAAACCCCCCTACCCCCACCCCCACACCGTCGGCGTCGAAGGATTGCAACATTGCGAAGCTGCGTTCCCATCAGCTTCACGACGTTGTGTTGATGGACTGCAAAAATCATTCATCTCCTGAATGGAGATCGAAGTTGGGAGTAGTGGAGACTATAGCTCGGAGTCGCGCGCGACGCTTCTACTTCACCGGCACTGGCTTCGTTGAGAGAGAAAGAGAGAGAGAGAGAGGAGCATAGGCGTAGGCGCCGACTTCATTGAGGGAGAGAGAGAGGGGGGGAATTAAAATGATTTAAGGTTTGAAATTAGGTGGGGGTGAGTGTTTTGATAGATGTTGAATTTGTGATATAGCTCCTGTTTGGGCCACATTTTTTTTTTCATTTTTATTCTTCTACTCATTTTCCATCACACATTTTTCAATAAAATAATATTTTCCATCACGTCAATAACTTTTCCTTCTTTTTCAATCACATATTCCTCATCATATCAACCAAAAAAATGCATTCTTTTGAAAATAATGTGCACCAAACGGTGGCATAATTATTAATATTAAAATATTGAATTTGCAATATAATTATTAATATTAAAATATTAAATTGTCACTTGATTTTTGATTCTAAAATCTTTGCACCTAGCTTTTGCACTAGAATCCAAAAGTAGAGAATGATGTAAATTTCACGATAAAAAATGCACATGTTCAAGCCCATTTTTCTAGTTGTGTTGGCTGGAATAAAATTTGGGTCGACTTATCTTTTTTCTGGGTCCTGACAAAAAAGGCCCGTAGTCTAAAGGGAAAAATTCATGGATCATGCATTTACTTTATCAAAAGAGAAAATTACCTAAAACCCTTCTTTTTAAGATTACTATTCACAAATAAGGGAATAAAATTTACAATTCAAAAATCAGGTGATAAATAGAATTATTAATTATAGTTAATAAAATTTAAATCCACGTAACAACCCTACCCCCACCCCCATTCATTCCCAAATCCAAAAGCCCTTTTTCTTCTTCTGTCTGTATCCTCTCTCGCTCTCCCATCTTCGGCCCACTCTCTCTCTCTCATTCTCCGTTCGCCACCGTGATGATGTCGTTCATCTCTCTCCTCTCCTCGTCGTCATCAAGCACTAGCACGGCGGTACTGACCACTCCTCTCTTCTCCTCGTTGCTGAAATATATAGTGGATTAGGTAAACTAAACCAATAAAGTTGCTGAAATTTCGAAGCAGTAGATTTGGTGGATTAGAAGGATATATTTTTGCCATTTGGAGGTAAAATAAGCTGAGATTTAATGTTTGTGGGTTGATGGGGAGTTATATATAGGAGTTTACGGAGGTGAAGGCGAAGAATTCGTTGGAGGAGACGTTGCAAAGGTAGATGAAGGCGTGTGGCTGGTGAATAATCATAAACGAAGGTTCAGATTTACTGCTAATCTCTCCAAGCGTTTCGAAGTTCGCGAGATCCAAAAATCTAATCAGGTTTATTACTACTACTAAAAAATCTCGCTCATATAATTATATTTTGAAATTACTGCCACGAAAATATCTATTTCCTTGTACTGTTAATTGACTCTATCAATGACCTGACATTTACGAATAAAAAAGTGTGGTTTTTCCATTGTGGAATCTTTAATATTGAAGATTTGTTTGAATTTAATCATGATTTTGACTAGGTTTTAGTTAAATGTAAAATAATGCAAGTACCAAGGATTGTTTTTACTTGCCTTTACATAAACGACAAGGCAAAATCTTGATTCATAGGAGCAGAGTGATCAATATATTTTGCAGTGCTTGAGGACTGTACACGTAGTGAAGATTTGTTTAAAGAAAATGAATAAGTAATATGGAATGATTTGTCTGTTGGAAATGATGGGAAGTTTGTGTTTGCAGTAATGCGGTGGTGTAGAGATTGTGATGGAGT
>CAIGRO010205145.1:0-27547 GCA_903798355.1 Fraxinus baroniana
ATTTATCGAAACAATTTATGGATTAAATTTTTTTTTTGTTATTATTAAAGATTTGCTGGTTATCAAATAAATAAATAATTTTTTAAAAAATAAATTGATATTTACGACGTGCATAATGCCTTAGATTGCACTTTTTACGGCGTACAACAAAACACCGTAAGAAGCGAGATACTTTTTATGGCGCGCATGAGCATGCCTTAGATTTCACTTTTTACGGCGTGCAACAGAACGCTGTAAAAAGTGAGATATTATTTGCGGTGTACATGAGCATGCTTCATATGCACTTTTTACGGCGTGCAAATAAACGCTGTAAAAAGTGCGATACTTTTTACGGCGTGCATAAGCATGCCTTAAATAGTACTTTTTATGGCGTGCAACTACACACTGTAAAAACTCATTTATGGCGTTCTATAGACGACGTACTCTGCACGCCGTAAAAAGGTAAACTACCTTTTTTACGGCATGACTTTATATGACTGCACGCCGTAAAGAAATTTTTACGGCGGCATGCATTGCATGCTGTAAAAAGTATATTATGTTGTAGTGAAAATAGAATGAATCTCTCACAGATGAAGCTCTCTCAATGTTCAACCTTGACAAAAAATTGTTCAGAGGTGTTTTGGTATATATAAGTAGGTTAGGAAACGAATGGGCCGAGGAAAAAGTCTTTAAGTAGCGAAATAAAAATTTCTCGAACAACATTGTCGCTTGAGCGAAGGCTCAGCGACAGTTGAGCGACAGGCTGTCTCTCGAGCGAAGGAGGGGCGACGTCGAGTGACAGGTTCTGTTTTTGACACTCACGTCAATCCTTGATAACAGTCTAGCGAAAATTCGCACCGTATTTTCCTTATTTTGTCATTCTCGAACCCTAGACCTAAAAACCTAAACGTTATCTATTTGCACATTACTCCTTGACTTTTATACAAATTACAATTAAGTCCCTTTTGTTTACAGAATTGTTAATTACAATATTAAAACCTAACAGGGCTATTTGGCATGAGTTGATATTAGTGAATCTTAGTTCAAGTGGTGGTTAAAGCGGATACAATAGTGAAGTTGCAATAAAGTCAAGACGAGAGGGTTTGCTTCCACCTCTCTAAAAAGTCAAAATAAGAAAGAAAATTAGGGAGTTGTTATTTACTTGCTTTTGATTGATCTACACTCCCATTATTGATCTATGTCATTTTGTTGTATGGGTGTACGTAATCATTGATGGATTTAGTCATGCTAAATGTGACGAAAATCGCTTTGATCCTATATCAATATGACTGATGGACGAGATTGTTTGAAATACCCTTAATAATAATAATAGTAAAATTTTGAGCTCATAAGGTTGTGCACATTTGAAAGGTTACACGTATGGCCCAGTGAGAGATTGTTAGAAAATTTTAACATAATTAGGGCCACACATAACATATTAAAATGTGTGGTGCTATTATTTAAAGTTTATTAGTCAATTAAAGTGATCCACTNCACATAAGATTGTGCACATTTGTAAGATTACATGTATGGCTCAGTGGGAGATTGTTGAAAAATTTCAACATATAGGGCCACACATGTAATATATTAAAATGTGTGGTGCTATTGTTTAAAGGCCCATCAAATGAGTTAGGGTTTGTTTACTGGTTGGCGTACTCCATTGCCTATTTAATACAGTTTTTAAATTTTCGTGGTGGACGGTTTTGTCCGCGGACGGAGCTTCCCCGGTACCCCAGACAACTAGTTTAACGGAGTTTTGTAATGAGTACAATGTGAATTGGTTTTGGGGGAGAGAAAATGCTTTTTTTTTCTCCTCTATCTGCTACCTCTGCTTCCAATTAGCTTCGGTTATGAATTTTTCGTTTTTGGCTGTATGTATATTTGAAAAAATAAGAATAATAAGGAAAAGAATAAAAGTGATTTCCTTTTTTATTTGAAATAAAGAAGGATTCATGATCACTTAGGAACAAATTTAAAGTAATTTCACCTACATTTTAATAATAATTTTGGACTAATGGGTATTAAATGTCATGAAATTAAAGTGTAGAGACCAGAACGGTTATTTAAATTGATGAGGGGCCAATTTATAAAAATCGAAAGATAATCACTGCATATTCAGTTATTATTTATCATGGGTTCATGGTCCCCAAATTGAACGTGATTTTCATTTTTCTACATCCCCATCAATAGAGAGAAAATTCAAGAGAATGCTACGTATCAATTGGAATATCATAACACATTCAACCAATCAATCAAACATATATAATCAAGATATGCTTCCACTTTTATTGTTCTCATTGATTTCAATATGGAGGATTTATATGAATGCAAAAGGGTTGATAATTTTAGGGCTTGATAAAGATTTGGATTGATAATCCCTTTTACAATTCTAACAAAATAGACCTATCATATTCTCTAGTTCGCATATTTTGCTATCGATAGATGCTTTGTGTTCAAATGCTTTAATAATGCACATCTCTTAATGCTAATTTTGACTCTAGATACAAGTTGACAATGTGTATAAATTGTACAATTGGATATATGGTATTACTATAATTATTGTAGAGCAAATTTATCCTCGGTTTAACTATTATTTCAAAACATTTTTTTTCTATATACGCATTCATACAATAAAATATTCTGCACTTAAATCTAAAACATTTCCTTATTTTTTAATAACACATTCTCCAAAGAAACAACATTCAAAACTCTATATTACCCAAAATAATGGTTGTCAAACAAGGGCTACAATCACCCAAGGTTATAAGTACAGAAGACATAATCTCAAGTGGATGATAATTCGGGCTCTTTGAATTACTAGAGAGTGAGATTATGTATAAATAATGCTACGATAGTTTGGAATACGAGCTTGTGCATGCATGAAATATATATTCATGAAATGAATTTCAAGAATTGCATATGAGAGGCGATATCCTATGTTGTTGGTTTGATTGCATCCAGGAAGCAGAAAGTAGATCACAAACACGCAATCTTGATTAACGCAATATTTTCCGTATTTGAATTGAGGAAAAAAAAAAAAAAAACACATATATGAGTGACACAGATAGTAAATATATAGAAATACCCAAAACTATTAGACTAGATGCTGACATAAAATTATGACACCTATTAGAATATCATAACAAATATAGAAATTTGGATTGATTTTTACTTCAAGTTTGTGTATCGAACAATTTTTTTAGATTTTTATGAAATAATGGGTTTTTTTTTTCAATCTGTCAAGTAAAACGTATTGAAACAAGACGAATATTTTTCACAATAATTATGCATATTCTCGTGATATAAATCTTCTTTTGCATACAAGGAAAATATAATACAGGTCCCAGTAATTGCATCGTTCTACCAAATATCTGTTGGAGAAATTATTTGGTACATAATTTATATTATGTTAACTAAAAGGATATGCAAGCAAATACGATAAAATGATGATTTACTTGTGCAAAACATTGGATAGAGTTTCGATTTATTAAAATAAAGATGCGTGCATGAAAAAACGACTTACGGTTTTTTAGAAAATAAAAATTAGAAGGTCATGAAATGAAACGAGGTATATGAATGCAAATCTCCTTAAAACATATTTCACCCTTGTATTGACGTTAATACGATCAAATAACCGTCTTTTTCTCAAGATACAATATTTCTTCGTTAATTTTGCTGAACAAATCAAAGCTTGATTGTACTCTTCTAGACCAAATAAATTGAATACTAAAATATCAATGTGAAATTCGTAAATAATTTGGAAATTATTTTGACATAAAATGAATTAGAAATAAAGTATTGGAGTGAAGAAATTCATTTTAACCAATGGCCACATTTTTTATGTAAATTCGTTTTAACCATTAGATTGTACCATTTTAAAGTGGAATATGATCTAGCAGTCTATATCGCACTATATCAAAATTTTATGAGTCTTTAATTACACACCTATTGCATTTGAATCGTCAAACATATTGGAGATTTATTCCAATTCACACATTAAATAGTTATGTGCCCGTAAATTTCAACAATCTCTAAGATTATGCAATCACATGAAAGCTCATCAATCTCTATTACGTTTAAACAAATTATCGGATTTCAAATCTTGAAATTCTCAACCGAGTTACAATTTTTAAGTTCGCATAGACTAAACATGCAATCTTAGGTAATTAATTTGATAACGCAATATATATATATATATATATATACCGTGTCACCAACTAAGATTTCGTTCCTAAACCCGTCAAACATCATCGATAATTACAAAAATATTTTGTTTTTATTGCTAACTTTTTCGAGAATTCAGGTTCGAAAAATATAGGCATGAAAGCTCATCAATCTCTATTACGTTTAAACAAATTATCGGATTTCAAATCTTGAAATTCTCAACCGAGTTACAATTTTTAAGTTCGCATAGACTAAACATGCAATCTTAGGTAATTACTTTGATAACGCAATTAAATCAATCACTCCAAATATGGTCATAAATCATTGAGACAATCTGATATTACCATTATTCGGCATTTTTAAAAGATATATATATATATATATATAAGAAAAATGGTGATGAACAAGCGTGTCACCAACTAAGATTTCGTTCCTAAACCCGTCAAACATCATCGATAATTACAAAAATATTTTGTTTTTATTGCTAACTTTTTCGAGAATTCAGGTTCGAAAAATATAGGCATCCTCAAAAAAATATTTCGTTACTTGTTGCGTATCTTTTTTTCTCGTAGTGATTATATAGTTAGCGGCTTCACTATGTACCTTAAGAGGTCGGCAACTTTCTTCATTATTTACTGAAAATGACAGTGCATTTTTCTTCATACAAAATAACATGATTTTCATGAAAATCATTATTATACTTATCAGTTCAACTTTTTGTGTACACCAAAGTTAATAAGACAATAAATGAAAAGGAAAAAGGTATTATATTTTTCATGTGGGGTAGCAAAAGCACTTGAGAATACATGAACCCTAGTGTACTTTGGTCCATATTCTCTCCACAACCCAAAATAATATCAATCCATACATGCCATACATTATAGAGGTGACAATCAAGCAAAATCCCATTGGCATTAATTGCATGTTCAAGACTCCCCCATCTTACCTTCCTTCCACTCATTTATACAAATCAACATCACCTTTTCATCTTCCTCATTTTCCTTGAAATATCTCCAATGAATATTAAACTTAAATAATAATAAAAAAAAATTGTATTTTCTCTCTAATCGCTTAAATTTTTAGATGAAATGCTTCAGTATGGTAATGGAATAGATAAAAATTTAAGATTCAAGTCTTTCATGGCTCCAATAATACGTAACTTGTGCATATATTATACTTTTGGTGAAAAATGAACATGGCCTGTACATGAGAATTGTGTTGAAGAGTGAATTCACGTAAGCAAATGTTGTATCTCTATAATGCCTCAAGCTTTTATATTATGTGGTTCAATTTGTTGTCAAAACACTCGAAGATCTTAGATTCAAGTCTTGTTGTCAATTTATATCATGAAAATATTTTAAAAAATGAAATTAGCATGCATGTGAGGGTCATATATAAGCCCCTATTTGATAGAAATTTTAATCTAAATTTTTATCAAAGTTAAAGTTAATAATTAATTTTAACCACATATTTCATGTAATTCACAACTTTTTAACCACACATTTCATTAACTTTTATCAGAATTTGCTAAAAATCTAATTTTAATCTCCACAAAATAGGGGCTAAGTTTATATTTAAATAAATAAATGTATCATCAATGTTATATGCAGTTTAAACTTTTAGATAAGTTATGTTAACAATTTGCTTAAAAGTAACAAAACCTAAACCAGTCCCACAACCTTCCAAACCAGAAATGGGATAGGCTTAATCCCTACCATGCATTGTCTCAACCTGGTGGTGGAGGGTCCCTTTAGTTTCAAACTCTCTGCCTATAAAAGGGACAATAATGCACAACATATTCAAGTGTGCGGTGGGAGAGTTAATTAGAATCTCAATATCAATTCAAGCCATATCAATTTTCACTTATACTTAGTTCTTATTCTCTAGCAAATTTCAAGCAATACTGTCACAATCTTAAGAGGAGCAAGATGAGTTTAACAGTAGCAGATGCAGTGGATTACAAGGGACATCCAGCTGACAAGTCCAAAACTGGGGGTTGGATGCCTGCTGCGCTTATTCTAGGTTCGTTTTCCTCTCATCGACTCACCTACAGTAACACAAATTAAGGCTTTCTAAGACGGCTAAACGTCGTGATAGAAACCCATATATATCCATTATTCTTAAGGATTGTAACTTAACATGCTTTCTATAGTACTCAAGAAATTGTTTGGAAAAAAATCCATTTAATTGAATATTCTTATATGTAGAAGTGTAGAAATATTCTATTTCTCAACCTTTTTTGGGTATATACTTGTATTGGTAGCCGACATGCATATGTACATGCATTATTAACAAACAGAAAACAACTTAACAGATTTAAAGTGTTTTGCGTTCAACTTAAAATTAGAAAAGTAGTTTTAAGTAAAATGATATTTTTTCTTACAGGGATCGAAATTGTTGAGAGGCTTTCAACAATGGGAATAGCAGTAAACCTGGTGACTTATTTGGGTGGAATAATGCATCTGCCAAGTACAACCTCAGCAAATATTGTAACAGATTTTATGGGCACTTCTTTTCTGCTGTGCTTGCTTGGGGGTTTTCTTGCAGATTCTTTCCTGGGAAGATACAACACAATTGCCATTTTTGCTATCATACAAACACTGGTAATTGAATTGTGTTTATTTTTCATAAATATCTAAATTAAGCTTAAACTTCGAGAGAGAGGACAAGTTTGTTTTAAACTTTCTCTTCAACATGCTCTCTCACGTGCTGATCGATTTTATTTTTCATCAAATATCTTATTTATGCATGCACAATTTTCTCAAATGAGTAGCGACAAAACTTGAATTCAAGATATATATACCTCATCCAAATTCCAAAGTTTATATTGTTACAGAGTGCACATGTTTATTGAAATCTAATCTTCGAGTTTTGAATGAAATGCACAACATCGTACCATCATAATCTTCTTCTTTATAGTGAAAGCCTTTAGTGGTAATTGGACACACGTAACTCTTACAATACTGAGGAGGAACCGCTATAAATTATCTGTCTGTTTGCTTTTGCTAGTGTTTCTGATTTGAATTTGCTTATTATTGTTCTCGTAATTTGATTTTTCCGACTGAAAACTTAGGGAACTGGCATGTTAGCGTTGATGACGAAGCTGCCAAATCTTCGACCTCCACCTTGTTCTCCTCATCATGCTAGTTGCAAACAAGCCAATGGATTTCAAATGGGAATTCTATACCTTGCTTTATATCTTATAGCGTTAGGCACTGGTGGCCTCAAGTCAAGTGTTTCAGGATTTGGTACTGATCAATTTGATGAGAAAGATGAGAAGGAGAAATCTCAAATGGCTTATTTCTTCAACAGATTCTTTTTCTTCATAAGCATAGGAACTTTGACGGCAGTTACTGTGCTTGTTTACATACAAGACAAAGTGGGTCGAAGCCTAGCCTATGGGATTTGTTCCATTGCCATGTTGATAGCACTTTTGATATTCTTTTCTGGGACTAGAAGATTCAGGTATTTCCATTGAATCATCTTGTCTAAAAGTTTAATATTTTTAGGAAGTGACACATTTATTTATTCAAATTTAATCGTCAATAGGTACAAGAAGAGCTCGGGAAGTCCTATAGTCCAAATTTTTCAAGTAATTGTAGCAGCAGTAAGGAAGAGAAATCTCAACATGCCTTATAATCTTAATATGCTGTATGAGGATACACCCGAAAACTTGAGAATCGCCCACACGGATCAGTTCCGGTGAGTATGACTATGTTATGATTGCTTATCAACCGTGTTGTATCTATACTAAGGCTGAGGGCATGTTCAGCCTGACATTTGAAAAGTGAAAAACTGTTTTTGAGATTAAGAAGTTATTTTGGTATGTTTGAATAATTTTCTAGAAGTGTTTTATCATATTAAAATAGCTTTTAGAGGAAACTGACCTAAATGACTTCCTCAAGAAGTTCTACAAAAGGCAGGAGCTATCCCAAACGGGCCTAAGAATATACTCAAATATCCAAGATTCTTGTCATTTGCTATGCAGTTCTCTGGACAAGGCAGCCATTGTTGCAGAAGGAGATTTTGAAATAGGCTACAAATATTCATATTCAACTTCAAATCCATGGAAACTGTGTACAGTTACAAGAGTGGAAGAAGTGAAAATGATGGCAAGATTACTGCCAATTTGGGCCACAACCATAATATTCTGGACCACATATGCACAGATGATAACTTTCTCTGTAGAACAAGCCTCCACAATGGGAAGATCAATTGGAAGTTTCATGATCCCTGCTGGCTCACTCACTGTCTTTTTTGTGGCTGCTATTTTGATCACTTTGGCTGTTAATGATCGTCTCATTATGCCATTTTGGAAGAAATGGAAAGGAAAACCAGGTAATAAATACATATTCAGGTTGTACGGAAACGGAAAGAGTAATGGTTAGTTCTCGAACCCATGTTTGACACACAATATTCATTGTCGAGTTGTAACCGAGTGGAAAAATGGAAAATGAGAAAGGAAGATGCGACACAGAAATACTAGACTTTCCTTTAAGTTCTGAAGTACTCATTCATTCTAAGAGTTTGGCCCGATTCAGTTCCCCCATTTCTCAATAGGCTCTCCTTTATGGTTAGCTAGCCCTAAAAAAGGTAAATAGGGACAAGGTTAATAATTTTAACTGATTACTCGCTTAAGGCCTCTACGAGTGGGGCTAACCATTGGCTAGCCGGATTCCTCGGATTCCTGAAAGAATGGTGGTTTCAATGTCAAGGACAAAAATGTTAAAACATTTATAAACTGTCTTTGGGTGCAGGTTTCTCAAACCTAGAAAGAATTGCCATTGGACTAGTCCTTTCAACACTAGGTATGGTGGCTGCAGCACTAGTTGAAATGAAAAGATTATCCGTTGCTAAATCCGTCGGCCAGTCTACTCAAACTCTTCCAATGAGTGCGTTTTTTCTTATACCACAATTCTTTCTTGTGGGTTCTGGAGAAGCATTCATATACACTGGGCAGTTAGATTTCTTCATTACACAATCCCCCAAAGGAATGAAAACAATGAGCACTGGTCTCTTCTTGACCACTCTTTCGCTCGGGTTTTTCATTAGTAGCTTCCTCGTCTCAGTTGTCAAGAAGGTGATGTCGGATATTTGACTCAAAACAATTTTGTCGAACTCCCATTTAGTTTTCATTTTCATTTTATTTATATTTGTGTTGTGGTACTTCTTGCAACAGGTGACTGGCGCTAATGACGGAGAAGGATGGCTTGCAGACCACATAAATTACGGACGACTCGACTGTTTCTATGGACTTTTAGCTGTCCTGGGATTCATAAATCTTGTTGTGTATCTCATTTGTGCTGTGTGGTACAAACCACGGCAGATACCTAAACCTGTTGCTAAACAGATAGAGGCTGCTGTGTTTAACGAAACTGCTGAGGAAAAATGCTAATATTTGGTTGAATTTTACTAGAAAATAGTTTCATGCGTACCATCTAATCAGTGTACTTGAAGTCACAACAAGTGTGTTTCTTCTTGTGTATAATTTTGCCTTTTCTAAACTTCATCAAAAGAGTAATGTGCCAATTTTCAGTGTCTGTAATATATACTTTGTTCAAATCAATGGTAATTCTCGAAGTCTATTTATAAAGGGTCTTCTTCAATTCATAGATTTTCTCTTCAACCCGTCATTTTACATATCCAGGATTATTTCACGTTCTTTGCACTGAAAATGATGACTTGACATTCGCATGATCATATAGAGGTTTCGGAACTTCAATTCAATCCTCAATTTCCTCGAAACTCTTGGGCAGGGCAGAAGTAACATAATCAATGTCCTTTCACCCAAATATGGTTTTCAGAGTTTTACCATATAGTTTCTTTGGTGAGTATTACAGTCACGAGCAGAAGCAATTTATATAAGCTTTGGCATAAACAAAAGAACAATGCACACACGATATTAGCATCAAAATTTAACATCTCCAAACAAACCAAATCGACTCGCAATTTGGCAAAATAAGTGCAAAATGAACTAAAAGAGAGGTCTTCTCGAAATTTGGAATATTAAAACAACGAACTCCACATATTGACATAAACTACCTATAACCAAAGATGAATTGCTTATGCGGCATTCAAACTATATATGCAGGCTATCCTCGTGCTTAGTTGATGTGCTAAGCTTTAAAAAGGAACTTTTTACGTTACCTTCCCTTCCGAACATGTTCGGAAAACTTACCTTATTATTGCTGTTAAGTAAAAAGGGTTGTTATAAAAGTAACTTTTTACCATATCCTCAAAAAGTAAATTGCTCATCTCCAACATTGACTATAAAAGAAATTATTTATTAAAACTCACTTATTCACTTATAAGTGAACTTTTTAAGCTTCAACATGGCTCTAAGTACATATAAGCTCATAATAAGGGGACAAATAAGAGGATAGTAAGCATCTATATATGGAACTATATCAATGGTTAAACAGAGTAACTAGTCACGAAAATCAAAACAAATACCAAAAACCTTCTTCTATGTCACTCGTTGCAATAAATATGCATCAGAGCAACAGCAATACAGATAAGTTATAAATGCAGCAATTAATCGTAGATGTGGCTGAAACAAAACAAGCCAGCTAAAACTTGTGAAGAATACTCTACAAGAGTGTTTGAAAATGATTCTAAAGAGTAACAAGCACATTATTCAACAAAAGTCAATAAAGAAGTTTGACTCAAGCTCGTCTTATTAAACCATGAACCCCACAGGAAAAAAAAATTAAACCGTATTCCAAATTATCTCGGATTGCTACATCTGTTGGAAGACTCAAAGCAGCTTTTAGTAACACAACAAACCCTATTAGTTTTGCTCTAACCCTCCCTTCTAACATGTTCAGTTCAACTAAGATAACATTAACACTTGGGAAGAAAATCTCTTTAAATCTAGGTAAAACACGTCTCAACTACCCTTATATATAAATTAAGGCCATTTAAATCTAGGTAAAACACATTTCAATTACCTTTTTTTTTTTTATAACGTTGAATGTTCGGGCCAACTTGCGCGCATTTCGACTAATCTCATGAGACGTTAAAGTTTACGGTCGGATACTCACCTCAGTGATCCTGAAAAGACTCAAGCGGGTGATCATTGGGGAGCAAACTCGAAGTCTGACCAATTGAACAACCTCTTAAAGTTAAAAACACATTTCAATTACCCTTATGATGAAAATCTCTTTTTAACAATTACAGGTTAACACCCAATAAGAAAGCACTAGCTTGCCTTGGCTTTAATCATACCTCATATGTAGTTTGTTAAGAAAGAACTAACTTTTCAAAAGGATAAGAACATTACTTTTAACATTCTGTCATTAAATCTACCAGCAGATTTAGCAATGGAGTAGAATGACGAAGAAAGATTATGTAACCACCCCCAGTTTTATTGGGAATAGTAGATACATGTCTAAAAATGGGTGGTTGTTTATTAATTAAAGATTCGATTGTCCAGGATCACCTAAATTGTCCGAACTTATTACGCAAGATAGCTGTTTGGTCAACCTAAGTTGCACATTCTAAGGCTGTTTCATGAAATCATATCAATATATTTTGCAAAAACAAATAGAAATCTCCAGGTTCCAAAGTCAATCTTGCTACATATACATTTCGGTTTACACCTTGACTTACTGAATTTACACATGGCACAATCTCAAACCATCTTTCACATCTCACACATTTAATCCAATCATCACAATCTTGCCACATCACCCATCTGTCAACGAGGGTGTCAAACTTAATGTACAAATAGCTTAATTGTAAAGTTTAGAGCCTTCAAAACAACATATCAATGCATGGCATAAATTGATATATACAAGAGGCAATCAACTAAACTAAAATCACTCTAAAATTCTACTAAACAACAGATTTTTTTAATATAAATATCATATCAGAAAGGGTTGTCCATAGTGAGCCTCGAGTCGTTCTCAAGAAACATAAATATAGCAACTTCACATTCCAAGTAACATGATGTGAAAACTAATAAAGCTAATCAAACAATTAAATTAGAAAGGGAAAACAGCTAAGATATGGAGTAAATTTCTAAAATAGCATACCCAAAATAGAACCTAGACTCCTCAGAAATCAGAATGCGTCCTCTATTCTTTATTTTTCTCTTTGCTCCATGACTCATCCTACTGAAGAGCATTAAATAAAGGATCTAATATCAAATCAATTCTGTAATTCGTTCTTCTTGGTACCATTATTCTCCCCTTCTCTTTCCTCCAGCAACCTTCCAGCCTCCTCATCAGGCTGCTGAGCCTTCTTTTCTGCTTCTTTCGCCTTGAGTGCCTGCAACTTCGAGTGATTGTAATAAGCAACGCCCAAGAAGGCCAACGCATAACCAAACAAATTGATCAGTGTAACAGTATCCTTAATCACAGACCATGAGAACGCGATCAAGAGCCAATCTTTAACTACACCAGCCACGTTCATGGTCAATGCAGAGGTCTTTCCCACTAGCAAGAATACCGCGAGATTCAGGGCAAACGCACAGAGAGAATTGGTCCCAAAAATGAAATAATCTAAATGGAAGCTGGAGGTCTCCTTCAGCAGAGGATACTCGAGGAAAACCCAAGGGAAAAACAAGAAAATCAAGCAGCAGGGTGCTACATAATAGAGAGACGTTATGGGATTAAGGGTTATTCCCTTGGAAGTGAGCAAGATCTGGATCATAACAAGCCTCGTGGCCTCAAAAGCCACAGCACCCAATTGCAGCATAACTCCCCAAGTATCAAACTTAGCCTCCCCATAAGCAGCTATACCAACCCCAATAGAGATCGAAATCATATTCGTCATGGTCTCCGATTTAAAGATCTCCTTCTTAGAAAGAACCCCAATACTATACACAGCCACAGGCATAAGGGCCTTGAGCATTTGAATAAATGATACGGAGAGATAAATATAAGCAGAATTTGAAAGCCAAAGTGAAAGCGAATAAAGAAGCCCAATTGGTACCACAGATTTCAAATAAAGATCCCAAGACATAGTGACGGGCTCGACTACCTTGAATACTCGAACCAGAAGAAAGGCTAAAGATGAGCAAAAACTCATGTGAATCATTGTGAGAGAAATTGGGTACGGCCAGTTGTACATTTTCCGGTCCAAGATGTACTTGTTGTACACAATCACAGTGAAGGATAGGAAGATCCATATGGCGACATAGGTGTAGGAAAGTACGATCTTCTTCAGCACGCCTTCGCTCAACACTCCTCCTTTCCCCATTGTTGTGTGATGCGAAATCTCTGATTTTAGAATTTAGGGTATCAGATTTTTCAGATCAAGCACTGAAGGGGGAATTTATGGCTTCTGGCGAAGAATTTATGTGTGGATTTGGGAGAGGCGTTACAAGTAAGAACTCAGAGCCAGACAAAAGTGTACGAGGAGTGAAATTCAGGGTTGTGTAAAGTCGTGGGTTCGGTGACCGGACTATATTGGACAATACTCCCCTTTTTTGACGGGAAAATTACACAAGTTACCGGTGTTTGAAGATTACTTTTCAAAAATCAGGTAAGAGAGTTTAATTAATCATAAATCAGGTAATAATTATATATTTTAATATTACTAATAATATTATAATTAATCAACCTTCCCCAATTTTATTTCTGGCAATTCATCCCTAGTCCTATTTTCAAACCCTAAATATCTCTCCCTCTCAGTCTCTCTCTTCACTCTCACCTCTCCCTTCTTCTCCAATGTCTTTGTCGAGGGTCACCTCTCTCTTCTCCATGCTCTTTGTCGTCGGTCCGACTATTTAGCGTCGACATAAAGCTCCAGCGCTCGACACTCCACCATGTGCAAACCCCACCGTAGAGCTGCGAATGCAGATGTTCCGACCAGAATGAGTGCGAATCGCGGTCGTGCCTGGTTTTTTTGGTTGTTTTGATTTATGGTGGTTAACGGTTGATGCGGTAGCGACGATGGTGCGGTGCGGTGATGGTGGGTTTGTGCGCCGCTGCACACATTTTCCTTTCTCTGTGAGCGTAGTTTCACAGTGTCCCTCGCAGCGTCGGAGAAGTCACACGATGACTGTGAACAGCACAACGCCCTTGTACCGACTTCTTGTATAGAGTCGCTGCAGCATTCGATCAGTTGTCGTGTTCATTTTTTTATGATTGTTTTGATGTTAGTGATTGGTGGTTTATTTTTTAGTTTGCAAATGGTTGTTTCCAGTGGTCGTGAGGTGGTAGTGGCTGATTAGTGGTGTGGTTGTTTGTTGGTCGCAAAATGGCATTTTTGGTGGCGGCGGTGGTGTGGTGGCAACGGCGATGGCCAGGTGTAGGTGGCCGCAAGTTGCCGTTGTGGCAGTGGCTTTGGTGTTGGTAACGGTAGTATGTGACCATTATTTGGTGTATGTGACTAATTATTTGGTCATCTGTGACCAAGTATGGGTGGTGGATCAGATCGAGGTGGGGTGTTTTGGTGTATGTGACTAACTATTTGGTTCAACTTGAAAATATGTGACCGATCGATAAAATGTGACCTACAAATTTTTTTGATATGTGACCAATGAAACAAACTGTGATGTATAAAAATTTTGATTTGTGACATCGAAATAATTTGCGACTAATTAACTTGAAAATATGTTACCGATCAATAAAATGTGACCTACAATTTTTTTTGACCTGTGACCAATGAAATAAATTGTGACGTATAAAAATTTTGATTTGTGATCTCGAAATAATTTGTAACCAATTAATTTGATAAAATGTGATCAGTAAATAATTTGTAACTTATAAGGATGCAACAGTGACCATAAATTATATAATTGTGATTTTAATATATTTAATTAATTAATAAATACATGATTTTTGTATTTTTAAACTTAAGACCTGAAAATTGATTTAATGATAATTAAAACCTGATTTATGAATTCTTCCCTTTATTTTACACCATGTGTTTTACTTTCGAATAAAGATCATTAATTTTATAAGTATTTTTGTAAGTTTGGCACAATCCAAAAAGGGTGGGCTCCAAACTGATGCAACCCATGAGGAGTTATAGTACATGGGCCTTAAGATCAACCCAAGGCTCAAAATAAACTTTAGCTCAGTCTTGATTAACATTTTAACACTCATTTCCTTAACTTAAAATTTTACTTTTTTAGATATGTCACGTCGTCCATATTTAACATAAATTAAGCACCAATGCTAAGAACATTTTTCATGAAAAGTAACATTTTAGCAAAAGAAAATGAAATCCAAATAGAAGAGGTCTTGTTCATACACACATTATATCGTATCCTCAAGATTTAGAGATTGTTTATGAAAGTTTTGTGATTTTTAGGGCCCACTTGACAAGATTTTTGAAAAGTAAAGAGTTGTTTTTATAATATATTTAGATAATTTTTTGGAATTAGTTTGTCGGGTTAGAAGAATTTTTAAAGGAAGTTAACTTAAGATAACGTTTTTAGAAAACTCTTCCACAAGCGACAGAATATAAGGCGGAAGCGCCGTCAAATATGCACTTAGTATACTATGATAATCTTTTCCTTACATTACATTTTTGTTTACTTTAAATTTGATATTTCCCTAACACTAAGATTTTGGATAAATTTGAGTATTATTCTTTTTCTAATATTCAATATTCTTTGTGAATCAATAATTGTTTAGTTTTGTAACATTCTTGTAATCAAAGCCTTTTCCAAACTGCTATTGTATATTTTACCTATCACCATCAACTGGAAAATCAGGTTCCACTGGCTTTTGTAACGTCCAGAGAAGGTCCAATTAACGAGGCATATATTTTGTAATGTGTCATTCAAGTGGGAGTGTTGTAAAAAGAAAGTTTATTAGGATTTGTAGTGAATGACAATTGCACCCTTGTAGTCCTAGAAATTATTACCATTGTATTTCTGATTCTTGCCTATAAATATAGGGCTTTGGTCATCAATAAAACACACAAGTCATAGACTTCTCTCATTCACTTCTCTTATTCTCTCTATTTTATAACATTTTTATAATATATTTAGATAATTTTTTGGAATTAGTTTGTCAAGTTAGAAGAATTTTTAAAGGAAGTTAACTTAAGATAACTTTTTTAGAAAACTCTTCTACAAGCGACAGAATATAAGGCGGAAGCGCCGTCAAATATGCACTTAGTATAACTATGATAATCTTTTCCTTACATTACATTTTTGTTTACGTTAAATTTGATATTTCCCTAACACTAAGATTTTGGATAAATTTGAGTATTATTCTTTTCTAATATTCAATATTCTTTGTGAATCAATAATTGTTTAGTTTTGTAACATTCTTGTAATCAAAGCCTTTTCCAAACTGCTATTGTATATTTTACCTGTCACCATCAACTGGAAAATCAGGTTCCACTGGTTTTTGTAACGTCCAGAGAAGGTCCAATTGTGAACCACTCCTCATGCTGCTGGCTCTTCTATTACAATTTGCTAATCTTACAGCATACATTGCAAATTCCGACGCCCTTGGGGGCAGCGAAGAGCTTCGTCCAGTCGCTAATTCACACGCTACAGCACGCTCCCGAGCCTTCAATGCAGCCGCCTCTTTCTTTCTTTTGTATCGAAACCAAGCTGCTTGTATAAAGCATGCTGCCCAAGTCCTCCATTGGTGGGAATGGAACCTGAATTTATGCTTCAGTTGCTTGCTGTGCAGCTTATGGAATTGTGATGCAACAAACTTCACATCCTCTGAAACAAGTGCAAAGGCTTCAACTTCAGTAATCGCTGTCACCGTGCGTGTAGACGAAGGGAGGAGGATACTCGGGCGTGGATAAAGAGCCCACGTGAGAAGTTCTTCACCACAAAAGTCTCCAGACCCGAGTCTACAAGAATTAAAAAATCCAGTTCGACCTCCATCAGTTGTATAAGAATCTAGGTGCCCTCGTAATATGAAGAGCATGTCATTCACAGGGTCACCCTCCCTCACTAGGCGAGTACTAGGAGTGCACAAAACAGGCTTCAATCGTTCACAGATTGCATCTAGCGTGCATTCATCCATCTCGTCAAAAAGGGGAACCTATTTTACATATCGTACGCGCATAGTATTACATATCCGGCAATAATTTTCTAGCGGAAAAACCATGATGCAAAAGGAAGAAAGTGAGACTCACTCGTCGAACTAGATCAAGACAAAGATGATGCTTGATATCTCTTCGGAGGTCAAGAGGAAGACCTTTGAGAATAGCTTCCTCATCGACTCCTCTTGTTGTAACCCATGTGTACAGATCATACTCGCGTACTCTCTCCTTCAACACATGGGGAAGCTGCCGGTGATGCATCCATTGTTCTGTATCAGTTCTTCGAACTCTCCATTCTTCAAGTCGCGAGGTAGTAGATTGGAGGTAGGTCTGTTCAATGAAAACAAGTACAAAAGCTTTCAAGAACATGTTAAACCATCTCGTCCAAACGATCAAGCTGTTGAAGAGTCGTGTCATTGACATGCCACTGCAAGTAGGCACGATTCGTTTACTCGTACAAAACTTGATCCTGGAACCTTTGCCTACTCTAATAGCATGTTGAATTACCTTATCTAAAAGTTTAGGCTGGTTGAGAGGGGACAAGTTACTTATTTAAATCACTTTTTCAATTATACTCCTTAAATCTGCACCAGAAATAAACGGCGAAAGGCAAAGCGACAAGGCTTACTTGCATATTCCCTATGAGCAATGCAAAAAGCACCAAGCCCAGAATGGCAATGACTATGGCGAAATCTATTTCTCCAACATAGGTGCTCGTCATGAGATTTTGTCCAATGGAGCTGCAAAAATCAATTTTGAAAGAAAATGAGTTAATTTGCAAGAGCTACCGCAAGGCGCGAACACAAGAAGTCAAAAATCATTACTACAATGTACAAGTTCATTTCAACGTAAACATACAAGTGTATTTAAATTTATTGTTTTTTATGGCGTGCAGTAATGTGATTATTATCCTGCATTGCAATTTTTTCGAAAAATTTTGCGCAAAAAGGTTTGCTCAAAAGTTTTACGCTATTAAGATTTAAGAATAAAACACAGGATTAACATAGATGTCGTGGACTTCGCAACTTACCTCAGATTTCTCAATCCCCACCAGAGACAATAGGAGTATTTATTAAGGAAGCTTGACATTGTAACTCCATAAGTCAATGCATCACCATAAATTCCGAAGTTGTAGAAATCGCTTCTAGGATTACATAGTTTGGAGATATTGCTTGATATAAACCATGCTATCCGATCAGAATCAACACTTCTTCGACAGTCAAAATAATAGTATTGGCATTTTGGTTTCTGAAGATCACAAACCATTTGCCAGCACTGCTCTTGACGCTCGATTGCTAGCAGATACCAGCACGAACCAATGACCTTCGTAGAACAGAGAAAAACTTGATCACCTAAGGATTTTGTCCTAGAAGAAAATTAAATAAATAATGCAACACAGACACATGTTACAGATTAAACTTGAATACCTAGTTTCAAAAGCAATATTAATAAGAACATGGGCAAAGCACGCAGAGACTTTGGTTGAGCCTTAATGTGAGGACTGCGTCCACTTGCCGTATAGGTTTTCACTATAACGGAGAAGAAAAATCCAGGGTTTTCACTCACATATTTGATGCCAAAAAAAAAAAAAAACGGCTGCCTAAAAATCCCTTTTATTTAGGCTCCATACAATCACACGAACAATAGAAGATCAGAAACTGACTTCATCCTCTGTAACAATATGTTATATAAGATTCAATAATAAGCTCCAGACAAGCAATTTGCTAAGAAATATTTCCAGCCATACAATTACTATATCCTATCAGGAAATTGTTGAAAGTGATCAATTAAAAATTATTCAGCATGTAGAAAAATGAATCCCGCCTTCTAATTTTAAAAATGAAGGATTTAAATAAGCAAACTTACATGGCTTGCCAGCAAAAAGAGCATAAGATTATAAGCTGCACCAGCCCATGCAGCTTCCACCATAACCCCCACAGTGCTGATGATTTTAGACGAGAGGGGGAAAATGAGATACAGTCTCAAGAGGAACTGAAAAAGGACAGTAAGGCGCAGGGTATGTTTTCCAGTAATCACATTCGAACCCCTCATAGATGGGATTGCAGCCCAAATCAACACCTGAGAATTGTCAACCTCATCAGATATTAAAAATAAATTATTGTAGATTTATGCAAATATGTGATAATGCACAAAGCAGAATATTGTGAGAAAGGGCTGTTTAACAAGGATGGTGCTTGTAGTACCTGTGGAAGGGGTAGAGCTGCCAATAAGTCGAGCCAAAAGTCTTTACGAAGATATCTTGAAGCAATCTTTGAGGAATCAATAACCAGTTCTCCCCTCCCAATTACACGAGAAGAAGGGGCGACATAAGCTGTTCTAAACCGTACTAAAATTTGAATCATATAAAGAGCATCAACTACTGAACGAATAATGGTGAGATCTATCTCTAGGGGAATGCTTGCTTCCAGGCACATGTCCTCCTTAACACTCGGCAAGTAAAAGAATAGGGGGTCGACAAAAAGGGAAATGAGACATGAGATTAGAAAACATTTATTCCATTGGCTCAGAAAAGGTCCTCGTGGATCTAATATCTTCTTCTGCACTATCTCATAGTCCTCGGAGAATACCCTTGAAAGTTTCTTATCCTGAAACGGCTTGTTTGTTGCACAAATCTCAGTATTCTTCGGGATAGACTTGAGCATTTCTTTCCCCCTTTTCGTAGTGGTGAAGATAATGAGATTTCCATTTCTTGGTGGTGCAGATTCTTCAGTTTCTAGGTCATCTTGGAATCTGACAATCAATACAGACTTGGTTTAATTGTGGACTTGAAGAGGGATACTTTTGACTCGAAAAAGAATACAAATTAAACTTTCATAAATTTATGTGCAAAGTATTCTTGTTGTCCTACCATGCCAACCACCTCACACTTACATTATACATTGATCACTATTAGCATGTTTTGTAGAGAGCATCAGATAGCATCACGAACAAAAAAAAAAGGCTAAATTCTTGTTCATTACATTGTCAAATAGTGCACAGTTTAGCAACCGATGCAAAAACAAGACGTGGATATTTGGACAACCTTACAGATTTGGAACAGGCAAAGCTTGCAGAGCTCATTTCGACTGCTGTCACTTTAAATGTTGAGTTATCCTGCAACACATTGACATAGGCAAGTTAGCAACATTGCTACAATGACTTAATCCCATGCATCCTTAGAATTCAGAATTGGATCACACCAAAACGAGTCCGTGTCATCTACATATTTGCAGGGAAGTGAAAGAAATCAAAACGCATCAAAAGATAGAGTCGTCATCTCTTTGAACATAAATGGAATATGGCAACCATCTCATCTAAAAGATGAATTTGCTACAGAGGGGCCAATTATATTCATTTTGTTTACTCATAACACTGAAAAGGATTCAATTATAGGATTCTATTAATAACATGCATAACAATTGGCAGTTTTTGCACACTCCATAATCAATTTTCTCTTCGAAGGATCAAAGAAAGTTTTTTGTGTGCTAAGAAAGTTGGGCTCCTCTTCCTTTGTTGCTTTTGTACACCAGGGCCTCAAAATTATAGCAATTATATAACTGAATGAAGTGGAAAGTTTTGAAAGACTGTAATTATGTAAACTAAACCTGAAGTAAAGAACAATTTGATTCATATAGTAAATGAAGTGTCATGTAGAGAATAAATCAGGACTAAAAAATAAACCTCGCTGATCTAATAACCAGTTGTTGCAATCTTGGACGGAATTCCTCATCCAGAAGAAAAAACTGAACTTCAGATTTTTCAAAATGTGATAATAGTTTGCTGCGTCTGAGAATAGAAGGGCCTTTGACATATTTAATTTGTATGGTAACATTACAAGACTACAAAAGATGGCATAAATAAATTTTAAAAAAAAAATGTGGGCAGTTTGTGCTTTTTTGTGTCCGTTGTTCGAACACAAATCCCTCCTTATCTTTACTTGAACACAGTTCTTGTTTTTGTCTACTTGAACTCTATATTGGAGCTTCAATTACTCCACCTGGGGAATCTTATAAAAAGGTACTCGAGACTTGTAATATCTGTGGAAAAGTTACAACATTACGGCTCTGGTTGATGTGTAGATTTTTTCGTGGAAGTTGAAAATTATTTTCTATCTTTTTGGCCGTTTGATAGCCAAAATTTTCTAGGCAATTCATTTTCCAACTTCACCCTCATGTGACTGCTTGTTCCACATTTTCAATGAATTTGTTTTCCCATGATTTTGTTAATTTT
The DNA here is from genome assembly GCA_903798355.1 of Fraxinus baroniana. NCBI lineage: Eukaryota > Viridiplantae > Streptophyta > Magnoliopsida > Lamiales > Oleaceae > Fraxinus > Fraxinus baroniana. The sequence continues at coordinate 21,343 of CAIGRO010205145.1, forward strand.
TGGTTTTCCAGCTTTTTTTTTTTAATGAAAACAAATTATATCCTCAATTGTTTAAAAAAAAAAAAATCCATTTAATGGACAATTTCATGGAAAACGAAGTCAAATGAACACCAAAAGATCCAAATTTTCAACATTTTTCAAGTGAAAAATTATATCAATCAAACACAATTAATTGACAATTTCCAGTAAAACAAGTTATGGACAATTCAATTCCCTAAAATTCATTTTCTTTCCATCCAAATTCCGTAATCAAAGGGACCCTGGACAACGGGGCTTAAATCTATTATTATTATTTTTTTTTTTTTAAAGATTATACCTAGAAGAAAGTAAAGACAGAAAACAGGATCCTGTCCCTGGAATCTCAATTCAACTTAGAGAAGTGTACAATTATATTGAATAATTACGTTTTCAGCCTTTATTAAGTCACTTTTGTATACCAAAGCTGGTATTGTCATCACTGAAGGCTTGAAGATTCATAATGGATTCAAATCTTGCATCAGTTATTCCCATTGCATTATAAGCTCGTGTTTTTAGATCCATGAAATGATAACGTTCGTGCACATCCATTTGATCAAATTTCATTTTTGACAGGCCATGTGTTTGTCCAGCCATCAAACTGATCAAAGGTTAAAATATAACAGTCAAATAGTATCAGCCGAGACTGGGCTGGGCTCTGCCTAGATTGGGTCAAACCTATGCTGCACAATTCACATCTCTAGTTGTAGCCAGTGCTCGGAAAAATCAACAGTAAATCGAGCAATTTCATGGTTCGACATGTTCTGAGATAAATAAAGTTTGATAAACCCTCAAGACTGGCACACTAGCCTCCATATGGAAACTCAAGAATATGTCAACAGAAACCTGCATAATCATTCTACAAATCATACAATTCTTCATATCAAATACATCTGAAAGCCAAATGATCAAAAGATAGTGTATTCCACCAAAAGTGACAGGCCAGAATTACAAAGTGGTAATCTTTGCCGGAGGACGTTCAAAACATAAATTGTGATCTCAATACACTATCCGTCTGGTTAGTATAGATGTGTGTCAGATCCAAAGTTGCAACTTGAGTCCGGGTAGAAAGTTCTTCCAATCAAAATCATTCGTCAGCTTCAGTTCCGGTGCAGCTGTCACTCCTATACCTCTGGTAACAGAATTATAAGGAAAGAAAAAACTGAGACATGGTTAGGACTTGCAGGTTCAACAAGACGATAAAAAATTGAAGCCTCAAATAGTAAGCTTAAGTGCATTTAAGCTGGCTGCTAGTACCAAGATCAATAGGTGAACATGGAATAAAAGAAGTTAGATACATACCTTGAGCTTTTATCCATTCATGAAAATTTCAGCAATTAAAACTGACGTCTCGGACGAGCTTCTGCAGGGCTAACTCGAATTGACCTGCCATCGAGGTCCTGCAAAAAGAAATTTCAGTCATTTTTTTGATAAAACACAATAATATAACATTGCTGCCCAAGGCATAAAGATACTTCGATAAGTTGATATTGTTTGTACATTTGATTTAATTTCTTTTTTGTTACGAAATTGAGATGTCCCCCAGAATATGCATGTTTGACGGTGTGTTTTCAATATAGCCCCTGTTTGACATCCTTTGATTTAATTTAATTTATTTCTCGTGCTCATTTTCAACCACACCTTTACACAATAAACATGCTACACCGAAATAGTATAATGTCTAGTTCAGAGGGCTTACAATTTAAACATCAGGCTAAACAGGGTTTAGTAGCTATTATTTTAAAACATGTATAAACATGCATTTCAGGAGGTAAAATCTATGCATGCTTACATATGAGAATAAAGGAGCCAGTAATATTGCCTCAAGAATAAACGTACCATGCCATCCAATGATTCAACTGCATTGTTGACCTCATCAGCAGAACTGTAAGTCACAAACCCAAAACCCCTTGATCTACCACTCTCTCTGTCATAAACCACCTTGGCCTCCATAACCTTTCCTTGCTCACTGAACAAGGTTTCAAGAGCAAGATTGTCAACTCCCCATGCAAGGTTCCCAACATAAACTCTGTTGCCAGAACTTGTTCCTGATCCTCCCCTCGGTCCTCCGAATGAAGAATTTTCCCTCTTAGGAGGTGGAGGTCCATTATTCACTCTCAGTTGTCTGCCCTCAAATTCCTGATGAACAAGGTAATTCTTGATTTCTATACTCATTTTGAATAAACAAACTCGAGACTTGATGCAAAAGTAGCACAATGGGTATGATTATAACAATTAAAAATTTAAAATATAGATACAACTTCAAATGTATACAATCTATAGAAGCCTATGCATTTCTGTACCCTTAAGTACCATAAATGCTGGAAACTTACATATCCATCGAACTGTTGAGCGGCACTTGCAGCTTCCTCTGCGGTAGACATTGTAACAAAACCAAACCCTCTGCTTCTTCCTGTAAGTTTGTCATAGATAACCTGCAAATTTCACTACTTAGATAACATTCCATCATCACAAAAAGAAAAGAAGCAACTTATTTATTCAATATAGGTTAACAGATGAACTGGTAAAATAAGTAGCCCTGCAGTCAAATATAAGAACATTTACATGCATAGTTGTACATAATCCACTCGATACACAACCACAGGGCCTTCGATAAGCATACATCTATCAATTGAAAATTCAACACAGATGCAAAGTGAGAACATTTACATGCATAGCTGTACATAATCCACTCGATACACAACCACAGGGCCTTCGATAAGCATACATCTATCCCATTAACATAAAAAGCAATTGAAAATTCTACACAGATACAAAGTGAGAAAATCAATTGCTTGGCATGACTAAAATTTCAATTCCTGAAACCCCATCCCTAGTCTATTTATAGTTCCAAGAATCTAAGTTAAACATTGTATTTTCAAACAGAACAATTAAAAAACAAAGGAACTCAAAAAAGGAACCATTTTCCCTCACAGAATACTTGCCATCATAGAAGGTGAGTGTACATTAAAAGAACATAAGAAGAGATGTAAAATTACCTCAACCATCTCAACATTTCCGGCTCGTTCAAACAAGCCTGCTAGAGCAGCACTGTCAACATTGAAAGGCAAATTTCCGACAAAAAGCTTAAGGTCAGGCGAAAAGCTGGGCTCCTCTGGGCTAGAGAAATCAAAGCCCTCATTCTCTACTCCCACTTCTTCTTCCGACTCGTCCAAAGCAGAAGATACGGCAACTTTTCTCGCAAATTTAGAAGTGGGCTCACCATTACAATTTTTAGAGGAAATTGATATGGTAAATTTCGGAAGAGGTTTAAGAGAAGAGGGAGTAAAAAGTGGGAAAGAATAAGCCGTAGATGAGTGGCGGGATAGTGAGAGGGTTTGAGGGATAAGGTGAAGAGACGAGGCAGAGGCAGCCATTGCTGTGCTTGTGTTGAACGAAGATAAGGTTTTGCCCGGCACTGCCTACTCTCTTCTAGAAATAGGGTTTTGAAGAGATTTTAAGAGTGAAGAGTGCAGATATTTCAGAAAAAATGTGCGGATATTATTCGGATAAGGGCATAGGGCATGTTTGTTTTTCTCATCCCCACTTGCTCGCTCTCCTATTGGCCATTTACTCCATTCAATTAAAAATAATAATTATATTTTTATTTTTATGTATTTTAATTTAAATGGTATTTAAAAAATAAAAAATAATAAATGAGAATTTTTTTTTTTAATCTCGTCTCTCCAAAATTTCTACGATGCAAGTATGTATCTTAGATTTTCAATCCTTCTTTAGTTGTACAAATTGCCCTTTATATAGACCTTTTTAGAGACTTTCTGATTATTTTTACGAGTTAACATCCCTGTGTGATTGTGTTGAGAGTCATGAATAAGTTCAATTTTCAAGATTTTGTTGAGGTTTGTGCTTCATGGCATTTGTCAAATAATTCGTTGTGTGCACGCATGAGTTTATTGTACTTAACTCAGTATTGATCGTATCATATTTTGCACTAACATTGCTCATATCGAGACTTAGTTCGAGGCCTTTGAACCTTTTGGTGGTTGAAGTCTTGCTAAACGGTGCTTCAAATTTTGCTTCAATTGAGCCTCGGTGGCCGAGATGCTAATATTCAGAGACACATAAGCGTACAATGAGTGACTGACATGAAGTTCTAAAGATAGGTGAACAAGAATAGCTGAAAATGGTGAATGCTGCCAAAGCCAAGACAGAGCTTCACTCACATGTCCTCACCCAAGCCAAAATATCCAAGAAAATATCTTTACAATGGTACTAGCAAGTAGCAACCACCACTACAAAGAACAAAATTATCCAAAAGAATAATGATAATTGATATACTAAATAGCCAAAAGAACATCCAAGATTGCATACAAAAGCTCATATCATTTATTTGAAGTTTAAAAATGTATTTCCAAACTCGACTTGACTCGACTCAACTCAGACAAACAGCTAAAATATAAACAAGATTTTATAAAATAATTAGCTGGATTTACTTTTTTTTTTTTCTATTAAGAACCATCTAAAAAATCAAACCATCCTAATATATATGAGTGTGAATTCTAAGCTCATCCAAACCTTATGGTTGTATGAGAGAAAAATATTTACAAACATTCCAACAATAGAGATTACAAATAATTTATTAACATATATTGTTGTCAATCTGAAATTCACATCAAATACGTTGAGGGTTCCCCTTAACTTGGTCAAAAAGTCTACCAGCCAAAGAGTTTAGACATGTCAGTTTGGATCCATAACCCAACACTCCATCAATAGAAGTCGAGGTCGGACTATGTGAGATATCGTATAAAGACATCATCGTGACAAAGGAAATGCTCCCTCTTGATGACAATACTAACCAATTAGAGGGATGACTCAATGGCTTAGGACACATGTCTAAAACCTATGTGTCCTCATGATCCTTCGTAACTGATTTCACCAACCAATCAAATTCCTTCAAATAGATGGTGGCTCACATCCCTAGGTCGAACATTGTAACTTGACATGACTATGACGAAAAGCATTAGTCCATATATATAAAGGGGCAAAGAGGAATGAAAGGTTGAGTCTTAACTAGGAATTTCTCTGTACAATTACAAAATTTAAATCCAAGCATTATAACACACTTATATTTAATTTAAAATACGAGACCAATCCTAACAATGCAGAATGCGTCTCTCACTATCCACATTTGCCAAGAATATGTAAGTTTATCCTCTCTGTGTCATTCTTAACAATGTAAGTGTTTTTGTTAGTTATAACTTATAAGTGAATTCTTGGCTCCTATGTACCTGTAAGTAAATTATGTAATTTAATTTAACTACCTTTTTTTAATTGATAAATTGATGAATAAATAATATAGCCTAAGCCACCCACACATAGCATATTTTATACGGTTCGATTATATTAAACTTAAATTAGTAGGCGTGCTCTACGTTTAATGCGTCGAATGCACATTTCACTGTAAAAAATATAATTAGTCATAGCCAACAATTTCAACTTCGAAAGTATTCTTTGGCTCGAAAACCCTCAATACATAATGCTTTTGAAATTGCATTTTAGTCCCTCATTTATAGGAATTGCAAATTGGTCCTAAAACTTGCAAAAATTGCAACAATGCTTATAAACCTCAAAATAATAAAGTCTTCCTCAAAATTATACTTCTATCAGAAAGAAATAAACATGCAAATTTTGCCAAATTGCAGTTTAATCCTAAAACTTTTCAAATATTGTAGTTAAGTTCCAAATTGCATATTCGATAATCAACTTACTCATATTATCACCAATAAATTTTTTTCACCATCCATTCAATTGAGTCTATTCTCCAAAATTTCCATTTTGATCCCTCAATAATTGAAATAATTCAATTTGATTCTTAAGTTCTCAAACTTTACACTTAAGCCCCAATGAGAAATTTGGGATTTTACAATAGTGACAGGATGATGATGATGGTTACGGTGGCACAGTGGTATGGTGCGATGGTAGTGGATGACACTATGGTGGATTTGGATAGACGGTTTAGTAGCATAGTGATTAGTTTGTAAAACAAATTACATTCCTTCAGCTATGTAGAATTTGGGGCTTCAATACCAATGGAGAACCAGGCTCAGTTTCTGTTATATATTTGTTGTTCAAATATTTGAGGATCAATTGAGAGATTGAGAAATACAAATTGATTGAAGAAAAGGAAAAATGGAAGGAAAACGGGAAGAGTTTCACATGGGCAAATAAA